>ML179573.1:0-75042 GCA_004369135.1 Dendrothele bispora CBS 962.96
TCCGAGATGAAGATAGAACGTATTGTCGCACAGTAGAAAGTTCTGTTGGCGGTCCTTACCGAGACAGTCGTTTTCTGACCGGGACATCTATCGATTCAATTGAAACCATGCACCGAGCGGACTTATTCATCCACATGAGCTTCAGGGAGAGATTATTGTTCAAGGATTTCTACCGAGGGTTGCAGCTCTCCAAACTCGGTCATCGGACCCACGGCCCCGTCCTCGTGAAAGGATGTTATACGACATGGGTTTTCTAGCGAATTCGAGAGCCTGAAAATTTCGGGAACAATGAAGTGAAGGAGCATAGAATCAGTAAGTAGTCAATGAGATTCACAAATGGAGTACGTCGTATTTGTGTTATAGAAAACGGGCGCTGCTCCGCGATGAGAACGGAGTGGTGGGCCGCACGGCGCAAGCGCACATCAGGTGACCTGCGTTGATGTTGTGAAGTCTGCAGCTTTCAAATTCGATGCACATTCTCTCCATGACTATATACTCGCATTCCTGGTTACTCGACTCCAGAACGCTGACAGCTCCATAGATTTTGCGTACATTTCTCGAGTGGAGCACTAATGACTGCTAGCTGATTTCGTCTATATCTAGTAAATATATGGAAAGAGCATGTATGGTACCCTCTGGGCCCAAATGCTCCATTGTTGACCGAATTCCTGAGACAAGATGGTATCTTCTGTTTTGGTTCTCATGGTTCCCCCCGTTCCTTCAGGATCATAGATCGTGAGTGTCAGCGTCATCGTTTTCGACAATGAACCTACTTACCCAATGTTATCAACCAAGTCGCGCAAACGCCGGCGAATAACTTTCCCCCTATAGTCTTCATCACCCCACTCTCAGCCACCCAAGAACCTGGAGAAGAATGCCAGATAAAAATCCCTGCTATAATCATCCAAACACCACTGTAACCCGGATGCCTGTCCTCCAAATTAAGCACTTACGACATGAATAGCTAGATGAAATCTTACCTTACGACAGTGTAAGGTCCCGTGGTTACTAGCTGATGATTACGCTGAATGCTGACTTCGTAGGTGAACATTTTCCCGAGGACTCGATAACAATGCCAGCGCAAAAAACCTCCCGCAATGATCAGTCCAGTTCCAAGCATGAAAGGTGCAGTCATCCCGATACGATTCGGATCGCCCCCAAACATAAGTTTATCTAGAATGATTTTAGAATAAGACCAGCTCGGGTATTGTCTCGCCAGATATACGGCTGCTTCGGCGAAGCCCAGTAGCCACATCATAGCCTGCCATGAAACAGGAATGATCAGAGATGAGTTCATACGCTGACGCCTCTGATATGCTCACTTTTTGACCAACAGTAACGAATGTAATGCTTCGGAACAAAGTCTTCTCCACAAATCCCCGGAAATTTCGTTGTGTTGTTGGAGCAGGGTTTGGTGCAGTAAATGCTTTGTGATGAAGCGCCGCGGACGCAAAAATGAGTGGAATTTTGAGGACAGAGGATGCCATGTTGCTTCCTGTGCAACTGAAAAAGAATGTGATGGTAAGAGGTTAAAGACAGTAACCCTCGACGGGAGTAATTTTCATTGATTTATGTTTTCTGGAGAAATGACATAAGTTTGCTCTCAAGATCTTTCCATGTCGGCTGTATAACTGCGAATGTGGTTCCAGATCCTCCATGAGCGACATCTCTTCACTCCTAGAACTTTCGTTAACACTATCCTGGATGCTTGCCGGCCCCAAAATCATCAGAGATTTGCTGTTATGAATACAGCCCAATACACTCTCTTCACGATCGTTCTGCTAGGTCCACGACAATCGCACTCGGTAGAGTCGGTACTATCCTCTACTGGTGGGAAAGGCCTCTAGTCAGTTGCCAGATCTCTTCCAGGAGTACTTGACCCTGCTACATTCGATGCTTCTCTTGATTACCGAGTAGATATACGTTGCCTTTGGCAATCGGCGCATCGTAACAAAAGAATCTCCAAATCTCCAAAATTTTCTCATCAAACGTGATGGACCCGGATGCGTTCGTTCTGCTGAAACTTCTCCGTTTATACACGGGGAGATCACGACGTCTACCCGCTTTCGACCAATGTACTTATGACAGCCAGTGAATGGTAAAACCAAATAGACCACCATATGCACATTCACCATATAATTCATTCGGTAGGCCGATACATTCCAATGTAATTGATTCAAGTTCTAAAAATGTATTTAGAATATTTCCAGGGTTGTTACGCCATTCAGGCTATAAAGGCGCTGCACCACTAAATTTTTCTACCTCTTTCAACTGGACGATCATGGCAGAGGAATTATCTTTGGCACAAGCAGAGCTCATTGGCCTGATTGTTCACTCATGTCTGTTCGGTATGTAATTTGTCTAGTTTCAAGTCCGAACAATACTGATAGCCGCTTTCCAGGGATCTATACTCTCCTCTTTGTCCAGAGTCTTCCTTTCAGTATGGACGATAACTTCACCTTCCGGTTGAGGAAGACCAACAACAGTCTGTTTCTCACCGCCCTTTATTGGATACACTGAACTGATCGACGTGTTCATTACTTTTAGTCTTGTTCGCGGCCAATTTCTCGCTCTTCCTGTTGATCTTTTCGGTTCGTTTACAGTCAAGACTGTCACAAATACATACTGACGAAATCATCTATTTAGCATTGGGTCGTTCAAATACACCGAAGTCAAAAGGCATTCATATGGACAGCTGGAGAACCAGGAGATCCGGCAACTATCTTCTACGCGTTCCCTGCAGACCCTCTAAATCTTCTGAAAGAGTCACTTTATTTGGCCCAAACCTTCATCGGCGATTGTACTATGGTGAGTTATCCGTTTCATGGCTGCCCTGACTGAAATGACTAATTTGTTATATAGATCTACCGTCTCTGGGTCGTGTACAACAAGAACTACTACATCACTATCGTCCCAACAATGGTTATGATAGTGTACTTGGGTGAATCATACTCTGCGTGATGAAAGTCTCCGTGACACTGACTTAGATGAGTTTCTAGTCAGTGCAATCGCCGTGGTCGTTGCTCTCGCAAGGACGGTCCCAGGAGAAGATATTTTCATATCCACCGCTGGACGTTGGGCAATCATGGTTTTTACTACTACTGTAGCGTGAGTATTCATAACATACTTCCTTGGTTGCTATATCCTAAAGTTCAATATCCTGTTCAGAACAAATGTCCTCACAACGTGTAAGTTCAACTATAGACATCAAATTTCTAGAGCTGATAATGACCGTATAAATGACTCTCAGCTCTGATCACATATCGGGTCTGGCGTATCCAAAAAAGAGTACACGGCAGTTCTTACGGAAGCAACGTCTTGGTGCGTTCAATTTATGCCGATTGCTCCCTTCTCTATAACTCAGTTGTTGTTCTAGTCTGTTTTGCACATCATGATTGAGAGCGCTGCCTTGTACACGTTAGTGCATTGGCTGTCTTTTTTGTTGAGGAAGGATTGACTTATCCGTTGTTCTGTAGGATCACTGCTATTCTCACTCTGATTGGATATTCAACTAAGATGACTTGGCAATTCATCACTATTGACATGGTAAGACCTGCCCTTCATCTGGTGCTTTACCTTTACTGACGATTTCCAAAGATAAGTCCTATTATCGTGAGTCCACGATAATTATGCAAGACTCTCAGCCTTACTGATTGTACCCCTCTTTCTCATTTGTAGGGCATATCGTTCACCCTCATCTCCGTTCGCGTCAACCGTCATAATTCTATCAATGAGAGCACTCAGCATAGCTCGAACGTCGTACGCATTCGCCAGGACACCCGTCGCGAAGAGATCGGTCTGGGTAATCTTTCCGTTACCGTCTCGCAGCAGGTCACGAAGCATACGGATCTTGAAGTCGACTACCCTTCAAAAGACGAAGAGAGTTTGGATAGAAGTCAAGATCATATGAAAAGAGGATTTTAAATAGACTACACACACGACGTTCTTTACATACTTTGACTCGCACAATATTAATTTTTGTGCCTAAAGTCGCATAAAAAGCTGCGTGCTATATTCTTATCATTTTTTTTATCTCGAGATCTCTGTACTTGCACTGGGAATAATCAGACTTTAACAAGGGCCTCCTCTAGAAGTTCCAAAGCTCTCGACGCTGATCCCCAGGACGAAGAATACCCTAGCCCGGTGTGACCGTAATTGTAGATGACCGGCGTTTTCCTCGACGACTGGTCGGGGCCGTATTTAGAATCCATCAAGTCTACCTCTAGCCTAATGCCCCCCGTTCGGCCGGGTCTCAATCCACAACCTTCACCAATGATGAGGTTTCTAAGATCATCCACGGTAGGCGGGTTTCCTTCTTCTAAGACCTCCGATGGTACTAATTCAGGGCAGAGTTTGAGTGTCCTTCGAAGAATGTCGTCCTTAATTTCTGTACGGGGTTGGTCAAACCTTCAAAACGTTTCTAGTCAACTTAGCTCATGTTGAAGTCAAATGAAACTTTTACCAGTCATTGGGGGTATATATTCCACCCAGTACAACCTAAAAAAGAAGGAACGAAGTTCAATGATATCACAAAAAAGTACTGCAGTTGTACTTACTTCTCCACTCCTTCGAGGAAAAATGTAGGTCTCACCTCCGTCTTCCTCTTCCTTCATTTGAGCAACTTTGATCCAGGGCGCTTTGATAAACACCGTTTGTCCTCGAACAGGGTGCATTGAACTATCTTCAACGCCGCCGAGGATTCGTGAACCAAGGCCGGCGCAAACGATGACAGCTTCAGGTGGAGATAACCTAGTAAGCTTTTCTGTCGATTCCTGAGTCATGTTACCATGTATCTCTTCAACCTCGAAGTTGCCTTGGAAGAGTTGATCAAGATGCTTGACTGTTCCACGAACTGTTCGACCTCCAGCCCCTCGAAATCTGGTCATTAGATACGGAAGGTACCTTGCAGGCTCAACGGTCACGGTATTGACTTGGATCACCATCCCTTTTTGATCAGGACCGTGACTCACTTTCGTCTATGGTTGACAAGAGAGTGATATTGAGCGAGTAGATTAACAATAGACTCGGACTGAGCTTGATCAAAACGTACATCTGCGTACCAAGGCATCTTGTATGCTTCAGACTCTTCGGAATTGTCCAGGGCATGATATTTTAAGGGAACTCGTAGAAAACAGTGCGCAGCAGGGTTGTCTGGAGCAGAAAGATCCCACATGGTGTGGAAAGTTTCTTCGATTGCCCCTAGAGCCACGGTACGAGATGAGTTCAGAAATGGAAAGTGTAAATCTAGATAAATATTACTCACTGTACAGAAGCGAGTTTTTTGGTGGAAATCCAGTCTGAATTGCTCCCTATTGCACGGTACTGGAATTTGAGCTACAGGATGACTTAATCCGAATCTGAACATTACTGACAGCCCAGGAACTGGTGTATTTTGAAGAGCGTTCGGGATGGTTGACATCCTCAGGAAACAACTCTGAAATCACCGTAGTGGTATATCGGCCCCCTTCTTGGATCTTTATAGCTGTACTAAGGCCGATTACACCTAGCAAAGGTTTCTATGCAATCACTTTTGAGGAGCATAGATAGCTTACCAGCACCTATCACGACTATGTGAGGCAAAACTTGGAAAGATGTTTCGGTCATGACAGTCTGGAAGAAAGAAGCGATATCATCTTTTATCTGATAGGAACGCGATCGAGCCTCTTGACCGAGACCTCTCGGTAACGTACTTATTTGCAATTGTCCCGCTTCTATCCGGGTCGAAGTACCTCTACATAAGAAACCTGAGCCCTCCTGAGCCGCCCGAGCCAAAAATCGGCTGATTTCCGAGCGATTCCTAAGGCAAAATGGGTAAAAAATGGGACTTTTTTTGGTTGAAAAGAGGGGATAAAATTTGGGTAGTTTGAGCCAGGAGCGGGTAGAAGCTGGGGTCGAACCTACATCGAATTCAATTACCTCCGTCAATGACCGCTAAGCCATAATCAGAATATACTTTGAATTTTCAAAAGGTGTAGATTTCATTGCTACGGGTACTAAGGTACACGTGATAACTATGTACTAAATCTGATTCCTTCAGTACATGTCTACTTTCCAAGTCTTAAATTTGATGAACATATTATTGTACACATACTTTCTCGTTGCTTTTGCGAAGGTGTACATGTATTCTGGTAATAACGAAATTGATAGGGGAAAAAACATAAAATTGGAATTTCAGAGGGCATGAGGGCAAAAACCGGGGGTCCTGATGCAAAGACAGGTAAAAAAGCCAGGAGCTCTGACGGCTCAACTCAAGTCTGGGTAAAATTCGTACGGGGTCTTACATTTCCTCCTGAGCTACACATTTGACCTAAAATCAATAATGATTTGAGATAATGCATTCATAAGTAGTGTTGCTGCAAACCCCCTTCAATCAGCCAGAACTTGACAATGCCTTCTATACAATTAATAGTCAATACCTCCATACCGTGATTATGCGCTAGTTCCGGCAGCGTAGGAACGAAAGTCTTTAAAAGGTATCGGATTTGTGCCAATGGCTCTGTATAAGCTTACTGGGAACAAGTTTGTGCAATTCCAAGGAGTTACAGAAGAATTACAGAGGATTTATGATAGGAATTACAATGAAATTATTGTGTTTCCACTGTAATTCCAAATGTTACAGTAATTCCTATCATAGTTCCACTGTAATCCCTTGGAATTACACAAATTTGCACCCAAGTGTTACTTCAATGCAACTATGAGAGTCTCCAAAAGGTGATTTGTACCAATGACCATTTCAATGCAACTACGAGATGATGCATTTATTGTTTGACATTTCGACATTTAGCACATAAGTATTCTACATCTTGCGTTTCCTCATGCTCTCAACAATCATCATACCCCCATCAATGTCTTTGAAGAGCCCATCGAGATCATCCATCCTCATCCATTCATGGTCTCTCCAGTCAAAACCGGGGACAACGACCTCAGTTATCAGACTGAAACATCTATCTTGTTCCTCCTGGGATTTTGCTGACTCGAGATCTTCAGTCAGCAATCTCGAGCTTTTCCAAATGCCGGTTCCAACAATGAGTTGTCGCATCTCCCCAGCAGCGATGTTTTCACCCATGATTTTGACCTCGACATGTGGTGGGCTTCCTGGTGTGACTAAAGTGTATTCAACGCGCCCTTGATGAAGGATGTGGTATGTCTGTGCTTCGTTGTTACTTAGATGCACTTGCAGACCTATGTCCGTATTGAAACAATTACCACTGATTTATTCATGTGGAAGCCACTTTCCGGACGGTGATAGCTTTGTAGATAGTATATTGAAGTGGCCAAAAAATCTGGAAGGACTATCATCTAATAAAATCAACCCACATAACGTCTGGGTATGAATTAATATCTAGGACCTCTAATGACCTACCAACAAATGGAGTTAAAAACCTCATATGTCTGCCGGTCTATTTTAGTAACCTGAAGCACGAGTAGATATATAGCGCCGGAAAATGGTTCGAAGAAATATCTACCGTCTTCAGGATGTTGCTTCAAACCCAGCTGAGATATCAGTTCTTGACAAGTGGAAAGGAGGTGCATTTTGTTTGCTGTTAATTTTGTGATGCACTACACTGGACCTTTATATCATTTTTTAAGTTGATTTACGGCGGTAGTCTGACCAATATTATACAGAGAGACTACCGTCTAATCATAGGACAGAATCACTATCTTGAAGGTGAGCCACATTGAATCTTGTTGTAAGTTCGCCGTTGCTTATAGAACTGATGCCATACTTCTCCATGCCAGCAGAAGCATGACAAAATTCCGTCCAATCAGCGTATCTACCTGCTGGCTTATTAAGAGTCAGCCACAAGGTAACCGAAGAATGTATCAACGTTTAAATACCTAAAAGCATCTTACACCAAACTCAGCCATCCAGTGTCCTTGACATGCGCCGTTTTCTGTTCTCCGCTTGCCACGTCAACATCTGCTAGACCAAGTACGTCCTTTTACTCAGGGACGAAGGTGTTGGTCACTCTTGATGCGTCAAATGTCCTTCAAGTTTCTTATGAATCAATGGCTGTACGTATCTTCTTTGCAGGTGAGCAATTAGAACACTCACTTCCTTCGCATCCAATACTTCCATTCAATAGGTCCGGTCTACCAACAGTTCAGCGTAATTTGTCGAGGATTTGTCTAGAAGTCTCCGATAAACTGCGTTCACAGGTTCGAGCGATGCAATCATTGGGGATACTCTAGTGACAATTATCTGATGTGGCTTGTCGATGGAGCTCAGATCAGACGGTGAAACTGATTCCGGCTCAGCAGCAAGCCGCCTCCAGTATGACACCACATCTTGATCAATGCTTCCTGTTCAGAAGTTCTTGATACTGTACGATTCGCTTGTCACGCGTCGCGCACCACCAAAAATTTGCGAAATTTTGGACCTGTTCGCAGTCACGATGGCTGAGAGGGGAGCTTTCCGGATCAATGATGTCGCCCAAAGCTTCCAAAAAGAGCAGAATTTCGTCAAATTTGGTGAAATTTTCGGGTCCGTCGCAGCTCACGATGTGTTTTTTTTTGCGAAAAAAATTTCGTTTTATTGGTCACGGTCACGACGGAGTGACGAATTGAACGAAATAGTACAGTATGCTCTAATGAAAAATAGGATTGTATAAGATATTTAATGATGTGGAAAAATCTGTGAAGTTGAAACTCGAAGCATACTTGGTGTTGGGCATTGAGATAATCCATGAATGATCAAACTGGTGAGGCAAGAAAACGCGCGGCGTTCATTGAAAAGGGAAGGTAGTACGTATACACAGATACTAAGATAACTTGACTACCTACTTTTATGCGGTAGTCGCAGAATGATGAGGCTTGGTCTAGCTCTGTGTGATCTGCGCTATACTAAAGTGCGAACTCCGTGTTTAGTATGTTTGAATAAGATCGTATCTTTCAGTATTGCCTCTTGTCCATGCGGATTGGTCTATCAACAATTCTTTTGGGACTGTTAGAGGTTTTATGTGCAGGTCTTCCCTGGTGACTATGTGCCCTCAAGTGAAGAAATTGGACTGATCCTTGGGATATGTCCAAAAACTCTTGAGAACAGGATCAATCATCACTTGCACGAGTAGTTCCAACTGGCGAATTTGAGAACATGTGTTGTTCAAGTTATCATTTGATTCTAACATCCAAGCATTTTTTACTAGAAGTAAAAGCCATAATGTATGTGTAGTTACTGGCATTGATTATTCGAAAGTATACATCTGGATCGATAATTCATAATCTCTTTTTTTGTGTGATAGAAGTGTTGCTAGCCAGATAAGTGCATAGTCATTAGCAATATGCACTTATCTTTGAGAATGCGTTGTATACTGTCAGTCTGACTTGATTAGATGATGGGTACATAATTGTATATTCTACTTATCATTGGTGCGAGATCAGGAAAGCACTATTCAGCTAAATTTTAAACTAAGATATACCTTTTATTTCTCCAGCATGGCATCGGATGCAAATATTTATAATTCAATAATCAACCAGGTCATAGATATATCTCACCATAACTCAATCTAGATTTGCATTAAGAGATTTAATTTATTTTGGCAATGGCCACTTTACATCTTAATGGTAAACATAACTGAATATGGTTTTACAGATGGTATTATAAACAGAAACATGAAATCTCCACAAATATAGAGGTAAAAAGCTCACTTGTGCATTATTCACTGTCAAAAAATTTGTATTAAGGCATCAGAGAAATTATGGACTCATATTTGCTGGCTTCCTTCTGAAGCCAGCTACTTTCAGCAAGTATGATAGTAGAATCTTGGCAGATGTGATTCATGAAGTTACAAAAACAAAATTTAGAAGGCAGTCTTCCACAAAAGATTTGCCACTGCCTATAGTGATACTCTACTTATTCCAGATGAACCTGATAAAAATGCTGTCAAAGCTGTACTGAAGAAAATGAATATTTCATGAAATGTTATGTGAGAAAAATCACCAGATTGGCTTTGTAAATATGTTCATAGATACATTCCCCCAAAAGAGGTGCTTTTTTCAATTCTCAAAGAGATTTTTGGATGCCGGGGAAATAATCAAATGTCTTGTCAAAAAATTCCACATTTCATGGAGAAAACTTGGAAAAAGGCACAAGCTGTACTACAGGATGTGCAAAAGGGGTGGCTCTCTGATCCAGATTCAGTTTCATTGTATGTGTTGAAGAGGCATGAGAGAAATGGGCTAGCAGTGTATCATTGTCTCAGAGGCACAAATTCAGTAGAAGGTGCTATTCACAATCCAATGTGTAGATCATTTGCTGCCAGCTGCTTTGAAAGAAAGTCCAGAGCTTGCAGATGCACCTATGGCAGATTTCAGACATCAGCACAATGTCAAGGCTGGAAGCTGAAACATGGAATAGTGAGTATCAAGGTCATTATGATCTCTGGATAGATTTTGACATTCTCAAGCTCCAAGATGATATTCAATGGAAAGAAAAGCTGCCCATAGAAGCTTGGAGACAGATAGACACAGATCTGTTGAGATTTGCACCTACTTGTGAACAGTTTGGTATGACAAGAATGCCACAAGAAGTATGCATTGATATGGGGATTCAGTAGTTTAATGCCAGGAGAGCATGAAAGTATGAGGCCTGTCTATCCATCAGGGCTTCATACTATCTGAAAAATCAAGAAATGTGTATGGCTATTTAGTACATGTTCATGGACTCAGATATGCATTTACCTCAGCTCATACTAAGGAGGAATATGAGCTATTTCATGGTGTAGTAAAGGCTGGTGGTCAATGGTCTGCAAGTCTCAAGAAACTAGATTGTATGTCAATGGACAAATGGTGGTCAGAGCAGGCTGAAGATGCCAAACATGATAAGCTATCTGAACATTTTAAGCATTATCACACAATCTGGAACCAATATCACCAGACAAGGCAGACACTGTTAGGATCACAAACACAAAGACAGCCACATTATGACTGTGTCCATGCTCCCACTGCAAATTATGCATCTCATACACTTGTGCCAGCTAAGCCTTTATGTCCTGCAACTCAGTTTCAAGAGAATGGTAAAGCTATCTTGGCCAATGATCCAGCCTCTTATCAAATGGGAAACATTGATGGATTTATATTTACCCAGTCATCCTCTACCAGTCCCATACTTCATGCCCAAGAAACTGTTGATATGAATATATCTGTTACATCTCAAGTCACTCATTCAAGGACAGGAAAAAAAGACAGTTCAGTGAACTATTCATGGCAGATGAGCTAGAACCATCATCTTTTACAGCTAGCTCACAAACTATGACTGGTACTATGCAAAGCCAGGCTCATATAAATTTTTCAAATTACAACATGCATGGCATGGTAAATTCTAGTACTGTTTCTAGCACCAGTTTACTCAGCTTTGGGTTACAACCACAATCTGGGACTTTTTCCTCCTTTCAAATTCAACAATGGACTGGAAATAGTGGAAAGAGAATGAGAAAGTGTCAAGTATGTAATATGTACAGTTGTCCTGGACAGAGTAATAGGAACAACTGTAAAAACAAAGGGTAAAATTATCCCAAAGCTATAGATATGTATTATGACTTACACACTTTTTGCAGAGCATAAGTGTGTAATTGATTGTGTATGTACATTAAAAACAGTAACTCCAGATGGAATAAATTTATTTATTCACAGCAAAATGTAAGAATATAAAAATGAAGTACTGAAGACTATGGAACAGCGTCAAAAAAAATTAGCCTACAACGATAATTGAACCCTCATTAAAATGTTCATTGACAATCACCACGAAGTTACTAGTACAGTTGATTATTTGATAATCAACGCTCTCAGCGTTAATTTTCGAAAACCGCGGCATTTCCCAAATAAGATCGAAAGCTGGAAAGAGCGAGCACATGACACGACTCTCCGGCATGTGTATGCCACAGTATAGTCATACATAGCCCGGACCGAGACCGGAGGGAATCCTATGCCATGGGGTCCCACGGGCTCTTCGGGATTGAGCCTCATGTGCCCAAAATGCGGACAGGATGTTCTTGTCCAGAACATTTAAAATGTTCCCGATCGGAACATCGTCAAGAACATTTTCGGTACATTTAAAATAATCCGAAAATGTTCTGAGTCGGAACATCGATGAGAACATTTAAAATAATCTTACAATGTTCTGAAAATTCTCCGATCCGGAGTAGTCGTTCTTGCCCGTAGTGTCAGCCAGGGTTGTATGATTATCGTGGAGGATTCAGATAACATGTCAAGTTAATGTTCATAAACCTAACCGAGCATGGCAAAATTAGAATACCAAGCCAAACCAGAAGCTCTAATATAATTCTTAGCAGAGTGAAGTCTTAAACTTGCATGAAATCACCTTCGACGAAAGGATTGGATTAGTAGAACGCATGTAATAATTTTCTGGAAGAGAACTCTCTCTTTCGCATAGGAATATATCACAGCACTTGCTTGATCACTTAGACAAGTATTCAATATTGTGCTTCATTAAGGAACATTTCGAAAGACTGTACCTGATCTCGGGTCCGTCCCACATGGGTAACATGTACACCAGAAGGATATGAGGCAAAATTACTTCCGAGCACCACAAATTTCCTGCTCTACCTGTTTCATCCAGAGAATCTACAGAGGATCGCACCAGTCTGGCTTGATATCTCAGCGGTTTCAAATCCTTGATGATCTGGCTGGTACATGAAGAGATCGCCAGCTCTGTCAAGAATTCCAAAGGCATTTCGCTTTTTTTTTTTGATCGTGTTGGTGATGAGCGTCATTATGATGTTCCAAACGCACGGCCCAGTCCCGAGCGGAAGTATTCCACAGATCGGGGTTCATTGAAACATCCGGTTGCAACTCCTTTCCTTCATTTCGATGCCACAACAGCATTCCATCGAATCCACCCAGACATCATAGCTCTATCTTCACTTCAAAGTCAATATCTCAAACTTCTACTGTGAATCGGGCACCATCATCTATTTGCTTTCACCAGTATCTGTCTTTTCGAAGCTACTCTTTTTCTAGTTCTAGGTACGTGACTCAGGTCCAGGTAGCATTGGCCTCGCTTGTTTCAAAAGGTATTGCATCAATAGTTCAATCGCTCGATCGATGAACGGTGAAGTTGCCTTGAGGTGGAAGAATATCAGGTGCCAAAATCCGTTACCTTCCCTGATATCGAACCTTAAGATGATTTCCAGACGATAGCACGATAGAATCTTCGATGTTTGGAGCGATTCTTCTCTATCAGGCGTACGCGTGAGTACTCAATGAAGGAATGTGGGCCACCTGAGCGTGACAGCCTGGACGAGGCCGGTTATGAAAGGCAGTCGAAGCCTTCCGGTCCAAACACAACCACATCTCGGGCTATAAGTTGTAAAGACGACTCAGACGAGACCTTCGGTAAACTTCCGGCCTCGTAGCTCATCACACCGGAGATGGAAAAAATCCTTCTGGGAAGAAAAGGCCTGCGACTCAACGCCGGCTGAGAACCTGTTTCGTCAGCTCTTTCTTGGCTATTCATCCCGAGTATGACGGCGATCGCTTACAGATCTCAATTTCTCAATCATCACCTCTTCTGCGACGGCAGCCAGAAACACAAATGTACACGCGTACAGCGGCATCCTTCGGTACCGATTTGGAGTCTCAAGAGCTTAAGTCAAAACTTCTCTAGTATAGTATAAAAAGGAGGTAGTCCGTTACCATCGACCAGACTCTACAAGCCAAACCAACTGTCAGACTATACAAGCATGACTGGCCTCGATTTGAACGGAAAAATTGCCCTGGTGACTGGTGGGGGAACCGGGGTGTAAGTACTAGTCTTATGTCACTTGTTTCTTGCCCGTATCACTGAATTACTTGGTTATGATAGCGGTTTCATGATAGCGAAATGCTTCGCAAAAAATGGAGCCAAGGTGTACATCACAGGCAGACGCCTAGAAGTTCTCAAGAAAGCAGCCCTTGATTCAGGCATAGATGGTCTGGTACCGTAAGTAGATTACATTTTCGATTCTGGATATAGCTCTCCCTGATGTATCTGATCAATCTCTGAAGTCTGCAGATGAATATCGTAGACAAAGAATCTATCCGAAAAGCAGTGCAAACTGTTGATCAAAACGACGGAAAATTAGATATCTTGGTAAATAAGTGAGTATTGTCAAATTTCCCTGGATGCTTGAATCCCGCGGATGTAAATTGAATTTTTACTCTCTAGTGCTGGAATACCGGGTCCTTATTTCCATTACATTTCCGACAAATCTGCTCCTGAACATGCAAAATGGAGTGACACTCTTTTCGAGCAGTCCTCATTTGAAGACTGGTCGAAAGTTCTACAAACCAATACAAGTGCTCCTTTCTTTGTAACAATTGGGTTCCTCACTCTTCTTGAGCGCGGAGCACAATCGAGAGCAGGAACCGGAGCCGACGAGACCTCTAGTGTGATCAACATCTCAAGCGCAGCCGCTTCTATGATGCTCACTATGGACAATGTAAGTGCTCTGTTGAAATTGATTGCGCATACTCTTTTCACACTTGAAATCAGTTTGTCTATCCAGTGAGTAAAGCAGGAATCGACCATCTCACAAAGTCCATGGCCACCCAATTCTCGGTGAACAAAACTCCTGTCCGAGTAAATTGTATAGAACCTGGATTTTTCCCTTCGGAGTCGACAGAGCGGGCAGAGCTGGTGAAGCTTTCCCAAAAGGCACAGCCTGGAGGATTCAATCCGGCACCTCTCCTGAGACCTGGAAAGTAAGTACATAGGTTGTGCCTTTGGATACGAGTTAATTCTGATAATTTTTTTTCTTACTTCAGAGATGCAGAACTTACTACTGCGGCTCTATTTCTTGCTTCATCCGCTGGAGGTTTCACTAACGGCATAATAATGCGTGTCGATGGAGGGCTCGCATTAGTAAATCCCTAAAGGAAAGAAGAGCAATACCAAAACGGATCTATGTGTCGTTATGTGTTTGCAAAATGTATCAATCTTCATTCAGATTGACATCCGTCACTGCCAGTACCAAACTACAAATTGAATTTTAGATGTAATGCCGTTGATGTTAGACAACCCATGGCCAACAGGTTATATTAAAGGTTTTACCTCTCATAGAAAGGAATACGTTAAGTTCTACTGTACACTGTGTCGAAGACTACCTTGTAGAAGGAACCGCTGTATCGCACGTCCCTGACCAAGAACTGCAACATGTAAAAGCAAAAGATGATTCAGGTATACGTCAATAATTCCATGCTGATCATGGCTGATCATGGCTATGCCAGGATTGAACAAGAGACTGATGAAGTCCAGTGGACCACCACAAGCATAGCCTGCCGGAACGACCAGCGGCAATTCAGAAGCTTCTGATCCAAACAGGACCACATCGGTGACCGACCGAGGCGAAAAGTTGTTAAAGACGATTCCTCCCTTTCAGTTGGCCTCGTAAGTGGCACTTTACACATGAACAATCTTAATGATATGTACGATCAAATTGGTGTACTCACCAGTCAACTTGTATGCTAGAAAATCTGACCAGACTCAACAATTTGAACCATATCTCTCGATAAAACAGAGATTCGGCGACAAAAGCTCCTAACGAATTGTGCATCTCTATCTCGGCCATTCGGTAAAGATAAGAACCGTTCAAGAAAAAACGGCGTTCTAGAATCTTTACGTGTGCCCTAAACACGGCCGCTTGTGGATGAATGCTCGAAAGCTCTCCGGGTTACTATAATTTGCTAATTCGACGTCAAGACCGACTGACACAGCCAAAAACTTTAAGTGGCTAGTGGCTAATCAAGGCCAACCAACACAACTATATTGTCTCCCAAGTCCAATATTGTCCCTTCCGCCTACCACGGCGAATGGAAGAAATGATCTTGTCCCCATGTCGACTGACGATGCTTGTAGTTAAAAATATAGAAAGAATAACAAGAGACGGGAGCTATCAAAACTTGTGGATCACATTATTCCGCGTATGGCAGGGAAAAGAATATGATTCCAATTTTGTATAGGCAGATCCTGGACAACAATTTAACCATATAATCCCTGTCTCGACTTCAGGATCTTCCTGAAGTGCGCTGATCTGAACACGAGCCTAGTACCACCCAAAAAGTCTATAGTCAGACTCGCCTATCCGGAGCAAGCATACTATATGTCACCAGGCAATAATGTACAAAGAATGCAAAGGTGAACCTAAGGTAAGGCTTGCAATGCCAGTAAGATACACTCACCTACATACATATGTGTACTAGATCAGCTCTGCTTACTTTTACGTTATGTGAGTTGTCACTGCGAGATACTCAATGAGCGGCGCGGCCGCGTGGACGAGGAAGGCGGAATAATACGTGATACAACCAGCCCTCTCTATTCTTGTATCATCGCCGCTTTCTGGTACATCCGAAGGAGTTCGAGCGAATTTCGAATATCTCATATATGGAACTTAAAGTGAGAAAGGTAGTACTTCCGTTTAATCATGGTTCTCGGATAGTGGGTAAATCACTTATCTCCGATAGGGGGATGGAAGAATCTCAGAATGGCGGACATTCGTGTGACTTCACGCCATCATCATCACAGCTTCGAAGAATGTCCATCGACATCGATGAAGGGAGAAGAGGTCGGAAGCTTACTCATTGGTACACTGGCGAAGCTCTCGTTGTATCACGCCACATTCCATACAGAAGACATCGTGCCTTTGTCACATGTGTAGACTTCCTTAAGTGCAAGATAAATATATGTGTCAGAACAATAAAGAGACAAGGGGAAAAACAAAGAAACGATGCCAGATTGGAAACTTTCTTGAATGTGTGAAAGATATGCTTAAGCATCACCTTCACCAGCAGAGATTCGGCTACAATGAAGGACTTCCTCCTGTCAAAGCTGTTATTTGTGATACATTGGGAAGTCACCCAAGGTTAATAACATATCAAAATCAAACTATTGAATGACTGTAAATGAGTACGTATGTGTATAGGTGAGGCGCCTGGCACACAAAAGTCAGATATACTTTCGACATCAACTCACTAGGACAGATTGGCTCAAGTAAGTATAGTACGGCACTATAATCACCGCGGGCTATTCTAGGTAGATCGCACATCTTAGCATCTTAAACTTGAATGAAGCTTTTATATTCAAACTCAAAGTCCTAGGATCCTAGGGGAAAAAGACGTCTAGAATAGATGTGATTTAGTTCCCGAACCGCTAAAAACCTTTTTTTGTAAAAGATGGAGACTTTGCGAATACATCAAATACGGCGTATTTGACGGAATCCATCAAAGAGAACGAAGATAGCTGCTAAAGTCCTAGGATCACAAGGAAGCGTGGCTTAAGAAACTCGAGGAATATGATAGGTCTAGAACAGAAGCCATTTGGCTTTCAAGCCACTGCATAGAAACAAGAAGATAAGTTTACAATGGACATGACGAACACAACGTCTTCGACGGAGTCTGTCAAAGCAGGCGGAACTAGGAAATAGACAGCTTCTCCAGTAAAGCCAGAAAGTCCTAGGATCGCAAGGGGATAGAGGTTCAAATTCATCGTTCAAATTTTAAACTTCAGCCTCTTAATAAAGAGAATGTCTAGAATAAACTGGCATTGAGCTGACCTCTACATACCCTCGGATAAGATCAGGAGAAGGTTCAATATGCACAATGATTGTGTAAAATACTCGGACGTGCTAAGTCAATTTGTTAAATGGAAGAACAAGAAGATATACCTTCCGGCGGTAGAAAGACAAACTTGGTGAAGCGAACGACCTCGGACGCGGACAGCAGTCACGATGTTCACGTGGCTATGCATGGAACCACACGAGACTGTCGGAGACTATAGGCGCCCTTCAAGCTTCAAGTATTCAATGATGAATCCAGCGCTGATTAATGATTGCTTGTAGACATTGAAAAAGCAGATGTTATCATACGGAGGAAGCATCAACTGCGGAAGGTCAGACGGTTTCTATGGGAAACTGTCGACTTGCTAGGACGGCCAATTTTGGGACCCCCGACCTAGTCTCCTAGGCACGAGCTGACCCAGAGTTATGACTTGGGACATTGAAAATCTTTTGCAGCCGTTTTACCGTCTTAACACTTTCTTTGAACGCAAGAGACTAGACTCTAGTGGTGTTCGAATTCAGGGGAAAGCGGCAAAGGATCGTGCTTGAGTGAGGCACGGAATGAGGGTAGTAGAGTAGTGAAATCATAGTAGTAAGGCGTACCTAGTGATCTTCAAAAGAATTCTGAATTCCTCTAATGATGACCTACGGATTCAGAATAAGCAAGGATGATGAAATGAAGGTGATGTGCTGCTGTTCATATAGTGGATGACTTCCCGTAGGCTTTTTCTAAACCAGATCCTAGTCTAAACACCTTAGCGAGCGTAGCCGAGGTCTTTAACGGGCATAAGTAGGACCCCATCAACGGAGTTCAAAATTCAACCCGTTTCTAAACCTCTCATCTAGACAGAGGGTCCGACCCCCCTCTCCAGAGTCAAATCTGGTTTCTAAACGCAAGCGATCAACAAGCGATGTCAATCCAGGAGCTGCCGAGCATACCCGAATATTGTGTTTTCTTTTCGGTGCGCCTTTTCTCTGGGCTACGGCTTTCCCTCTGCCCTCTCCCTTCGTGCCCTGTTTTTTGGTAGAATTGCAAAAATTACTCTTTCTTGAACGTTCCAAACCCATGATCTCATGTATTAAAAAAAGCATCGCTTCTGTATACACTCGAAATCTACCTCAAGAAACGGCTCTTTTAGCTCGTAAAATGGTTCATGGAACTTGGACACTCCAAGTCAAAACGAGTTCCTAGAGGGCATTCTTTAGAGGCCTTCACAAAGTCGAAAGGCCCATGTATGATTGTAGGAACGTCTCGCCCTGAAAGGGTGACTTTCAGTAGGATTTCTAAATTCTAAATGTGGTCTACGGTTTCCTAGATCAGACTTAAATTTTTTTGGCACCGTGTGGTTGATGGATTTAGAAAATAATCTAGGATTTTAAACCCACGGGAAGTCACCCAGTTATCACTCAGCAGTGCCATTCCGAGTCGGAGCTAGACACACCAGAAGGATTTATCAATACCACATCCCGTACATCCCAATACTGTACGTACTTGGTTTACACGCAGCTTTACGGTCTATGCAAATACCGATCTCGAAACTTGCTTCTTCTTGCCATCTAGTGGAATTATTAGGCACATCTTTTCTCAGTAACATGTTATGTCATATGTACTTCGGAGTGAGTATCGTTGGAGACTGGTGTGGAGCGTAACGATAATAAGTAACTGAGCACAAGGTCGGTACTTTAAACTTCTATCAACTTCGAAGTGTTTCACAAATCATCTGCATACGTGTAATATTAATGGGCTGTCGTTATTGTTATAGAGTCAGTAGCCACAGCCCAGAGTTTTTGCCACGACCATCGACAAGGACGTGATTTCTCAGGACCCCCCAATATGGGTGGAGATGTCTGACGCAAGTTCGGACAAAATTTGGGCCCAAAATCCCAAAATGTCACCCCCCAGTTCGGACAAAAATCTGGCCGCCGAAGGCGGAAGCCTAGGCAAAGTTCGGACAAAAATCTACATGTCAGGCTGGGAGCTCGAACCCTCATGATAGGATATCTTACCTACACCAAAACGACCATACTTATGTACTCAAAGTTACTTCTCTCAAGTTCCTCCTGTCCCAATTTCAACCTGGTGCTTACATATGTATTGAAATTTTTCCTTTTTGTCGCGCTTCCCTCTATCACGTACAGACCAAAAGAAGCGCAAAACACGAGCGCGACGCGTCTGTGATGGAAATAAATGATCTCTTTTGTCGCTTCGGGATTGGAACAGGAAGGAAATACAAAGATGTACCTATGCCCGTCGTCAACGCTCGCCTTGCTGCACTCAAGGTGCCAGAAGCCGTCAAACGCTCCTATCCCTCACCCGACATGCTCATCACTGCTTTAACTGCTCTTAAACTACCCCCACAAACACAAGAACTGGCCTCCTTTTGCAATGATGCTAATTTTCTGTATCTACTGCTAAAATGCGTTCAAAAAAGCCCAAAAACCGCTTTAAAAGTTTTAATCCGTCGTGGGATATGCCTATACCTTGGTTCGGACAAAATTTTTGGATTTGGAGGTGTCTCTGCCAAAGTTCGGACAAAATCGTGCCCGAAGGGCCGATTTTGGTTCGGACAAAATTTGTCAAAAAGCAAAATTTTTGCGTCAGACATCTCCACCCATATTGGGGGGTCCTGATTTCTCTCGACTGAATATTCCATGGCCACTGAATATTATTTTGGTTTGTTTCATTCGGTTGTCAATACACCACGGATGATACCTATCACCAAAAACTGCATTGAAATTGTATGTACTTTAGCGTTTGAATTTGAATGATAACCAGATGAAATGTAAAGAGATTCAGCCGGGCGTACCAAGGTATACTGTTTACCTTACAAAGAAATTCAGTCGGTCATTCTAATTCATGCGTTCGTATCGTGGGTCGAGGTCAATTCTTCAATGAGCGGGGACCTTACCTTCTATGACATCGTCCAAATATGCATATGTACGTCCTTTTCACAATTAATATTAATGAGATTCAAGAGAAGTTCCGCATCTACGCATGCTATTACCTACTAGCGTCGGTCGGTCGATTTGGGGAACACCACAGCACCCAGGTATAGCTAGCGTGTAGCCGCGTGCGCGTAGCAGCGTGTAACAAGCACGGTTATATGTACGTAGCGAGATCTGGAAGACTTACAAGAGATGACAAGGACGAGATGTGCAAAATTCTCCACGGCGTTTAATTTCGTAGACCGGATCCGTTTTTCCAACCCTTTCCTCCCCCCACTTTTCCAAGATTCGGATTCGGATTCGAGGACGGACCATGGATCCCATGATCTCTTTGAACCGAGTGGGAGACAATCATTTCGACCCTCATCGACAACCTCTTATCATTATGCGCAATATATAATTGCATTACAGTTTTATGAGAGAAGCGCATATAGAAGTGTCCTTGAGAAGAGGTACTTCGGGTGGGACTTTGTATCGTTCCGAGAAGGAAAGAAAACCTCAGTCCCTTCCGATTCTTTGTCTCAAAAGCAACCTTTTTGGGGAAAGACTCGATGGATTCGAAAGGAAGTTTTCGTCCATTCCAGTTTCAGGTAAGTAATACTAGAAGGACAGAATAGAATAAAATATATATAGAATAAGTATTTTATCTCGGGTTCCAAGAGAACATTCAAGTGTTAATAGAGGAGGAAGGGACTAAAAATTGAAAGGAATGGACTAACTCACTGATGACCGACACATTACAGACAAACGCTGAGGAGGAAGGGGAAGAAAGGGGAGGACCCTGCACATCGTCATCTCTATCAGTATCAACAAAAGCTAACCCTGAACTGGATCCTGACGATCCTCCGTTTTTGACGTTCGTCCCATACATACTGAACATTGTTCACCCCAATTCCCAACTCCGGTGAAAGTGGGAGATTGCCTAAAGCGGATAGACTCACGAGGCCAGATCTTGACAGTCGAAGGAGGGGGGGAGTTGTCACAGTCACTTGTCACTCGTGACGATGGAGTGACGACGCAGATCCGAAAGGTCGGACTGCGCCGCCTATGTTGGCTAGAAGCAAGGGCGCCCTCATCCCATGGATCCAAGGAATTCTTTTCTTCCTTTCTCCGACGTTGACGACGGAGATCTATTTTCTACCAAGGCTTCCAGTTCTGAGTCTGAGTGAGTCGAAAAGAGTCGAAAGTCTTTCATTCCAAGCGACAAGTAAGACACCTTGCGTAGCGGAATTCGGTCGGTCAAACGAGGCTCCGACTTCCTTGTGTGTAGCCTATTCCACACGTCCGGAGGTAGGTCAAGCCTCGGTAGCGCAAGGTCTAGGTGAGAAGTTGTTTCGGACGTGTGAACTCGTTGTTCTAGTCCGAGGTTCGAAGGATTGACAAAGTGGCAAGGAGACACTTATAGTGACTTATAATTACGTGTAAAATAAAATAAAATACAGATTTCGGAGACAACAACGAGGTAGCCTGATTGTACATTCCAAGGAGGTTGACACTAGCCTCGCCACCATGCAGTGCGATTACTTTACACCTCCCTCTCTTTTGCGACCCATGCCCTAGAACTTTTTGGAAAGATGGTTGGTTCTTCGCTCCGCCTATTCGCTGGGTTTTAACTAGATAGACTAGAACTGCGTTGTTCTAACAAACTGAATGTCTTCTCTTCACGTTCTGAAACACCAGCCCAACGTCAACAAATGACGTGTTGAGAGCCTCGCCTATGATATGTGTACTCAATTTTCTGGGGTTCTTTTTCCCGTGTCCTTTTTCGGACGGTTTTTGGTACATCTGGTACGAGTCGGCGACTGAGGGGGAAATATCCAATTCGGAGTTTATTCCGATTTCCTCTCGCTCGATCTGGAGCTTTCTTATCAGTGGGTCACTGACGAAGGCTAGCGCTAACTACTCACTAGATCCAATCCGTGGGACGGGAAACTACGTTCTTAGACTATAAGCTGTTGCAATTGACATTTGCGTTCCTTTCATTTAATATGGTTCATTGTTTTAATGCAAGGAAGGAGACGGAAGAAGTTCTCGTTGAACACGAGCCCTTTGATCTCGAAGCAATTATTTTTGGTTCGAAGGTCCTTTATACGTGAAATTGTGACCTGAGCCATGGATCTGGAGTCTGGCCACTCTTTTTCTGTTTTTTCTTTTTATAAAAAAAATTCTTTTTGCGCTCTTCTGCCTTGTTCTTCTTCAAAAACTCGAGGTCGCGTGAAACGCATGTCTGGGACATGCCGAGCACAGTGTGTGGTGTGCGAGAGTTGCTCTGATGCTCACACTCAAAAGGAGAAAGAAAAAGAAAAAGAAGCCCGACTGATCTTTTTTGCCAAGCAAGAAACGGGCGTCGTCATCACCACCACCCTCCCCCTCCGTCATCGTTCGGGTTTCTGCTTGTGCGCGTTATCTTTGAACTGAACGTTAGATCTCTACGACCTCGCGAGCGAAAGAAGAAAAATATGAAAAAAATTTAGTCAAAAAAAAATGATATCAACGTTTTCCCCCTCCAACATCCTTCGTCCTATTTTCCCGGACATCTGTTCTATCTGTCTACACACATACACTTACCTATTCCATCCTGTTTCTTGACTTGTTCTGTTCTGTCTGTCTACGATTTACAACGCTAACAATTCGAACCCCCTATATCTATGACAAGATTTACTCAGATTTTCTCTTCTTCGCGTCCAACTTCCAACCAGTTCCAACCTCGTTTCGATGGGTCGGCAAGCAAACTTCTTACATTCATAATCAATTAGAAATGATATTGTAATAGGTAACCCCCCCCTCCCAAGTTCTTCTTCCGCCCTAGTACGGATCCATGGGTCCGACGGTACGGAGGCGCATATCCATTAGTAGATATTTTGAGTGAAAGGAATTTAATCGTCGCTTACCTCTCGATGTAAATGGTGAAGCGGAGCACGTGTTAAGTGATAGTGAAAAAGAAATGAAAATTATGTCAAGAAATAATTCCGGTTTTCCCGCATGGCGCATGAGGCTGAGTGAAATGAAAAAGGTCCATGGGTACTTATGTAGCTTATGGTGAGATTGGGACGGGAGGGGGATGGTTGTTATTAGATTGGAAACTTTTGTGAAGCATCGTAGGCCTGACTTGCTCTCCCTGGGGTGCGTGTGTCAGTTAAGTATTGGGAAGAAGAGAAAAAAGGAGTGAGTTGTTTGATTTTTAGTGTCTACTGAAACCGTGTAAGAGTTTGAAGTTTCGCATAGGACGACAAGTGACCTTCAAGTTTCAAGTTGAGATTTGAACTTGTTATGGAGATGTTAAGACCTGTATGATAAGGTAGGGTATATACAGCTCTAAGTTAGTTAGGTAGTTACGTATGTACAGGTAAAGCGGATATAAAATATGATTTTTAACCCTTTTTTTGATAGTTTGTATATCTTTTTCTACAAAATCGATAGGACAATTGTGTACATGAGAAAAAACACAGCACATACATACATACATACATATACATACATCTAATAGAACACATCTGCAACGAGAATTTTGGGTGGCCCCACCTTCCATAGAGTAGATTTCAATGGATTCGAGCTCCAAAAATGACCAAATTTTTCGTTGCAGATGCGCTCTAATGAATCCAAACGGTTTTTTTATACTTGATAATAGAAAGGAAGAAATGAAGGCTTTGGACGACAAAGTAAACTTCAAGTTTCAAGTTGGGATTTAAACTTGTTATGGAGATGTTAAGAACTGTATAATAAGGTAGGGTATATACAGCTCCAAGTTAGTTAGGTTGTCATGTATGGTACAGGTAAGGTGGAAACAAATCATGATTTTATCCCTCTGTTGATAGTTTAAAACTGCTACAAAATTGATAGGACAACTGTGTACATGAGAAAAAACACAGCACATACAATCATACACACATCTAATGAATCCAAACGGTTTTTTTATACTTGATAATAGAAAGGAAGAACTGAAGGCTTTGGACGACAAGTGACCTTCAGGTTTCAAGTTTGGGATTTAAACTTGTTATGGAGATGTTAAGAACTGTATAATAAGGTAGGGTATATACAGCTCCAAGTTAGTTAGGTAGTTATGTATGGTACAGGTAAGGCGGATATAAAACACTTAAGATTTTATCCCTTTTTTTGATGGTTTGGAACTCTTGTATGTATCTTTCGCCACCGAAAATTGCCTACAAAATAGATAAGTGTATATGAGAAAAACACAGCACATACATACATCTACCCAATCCAAACGATTTTATCAAGTAAGTACAGTACTTGATAATAGAAAGCAAGAACAGAGAGCTTTTGGGAGAGTGTCAGATAGATACCTATGCATACACACACACACACATATAGTATATATATACATGAAACTAATCCATTAACTGCAGTGTATGATTAGGATTCAGACCTCATAGATGATAGGAGGTGTTGAACGCTGTACTATAAGGAATGGAAGGTAACTACATATTTAGCCCTGGGCCCCTCTCTTCTTCCTGGACCTCAGTTCCCCCCCACACAATCTCCATATAGAATATAGAAAGGAAGGGAGGGAGGGAATGGAGGAAGAGGGAAGGCTCAATAGATGTATAATCATTTCGAGTTACTAACTACTATATAGTCGTAGGCCCGAAGGTGTCTATGTAAAGTAAAAACACATATGAATAAGTACTTATGTCCAACCTCTCGAAGAAGAAAGTAAAAGAAAGGTACATAGTTCCCTCACTAACTGCGCACAAGTTTTTGCAATTTCAAGTTGGGTTCGGTGTGCGCGCCCATTTCTTCGAAAAAGAAAAAAAGAAGTGGGGAAAAATGTTGTTGCTTCGAGGTGTTATGCATGAGCTTCCTTTTTTTGTTCCTTTTCTTGCTTCCTCTGTTCGTTTTTCGTTGTGGGTTCTTCGTTTCTCGTGCTCGTGCCCGTTACCCGTGCTAGTGTAGTGCAATAACAATCATCATAAAGTAAACAACAAAACGTCAAAAACGCGTGCGGTCGAACACGAGTTCGAGCTGTATGTTTTGCAATGTATATAGATCATCATCAAAAAAAGAGAGTCCTACCGCACAGCGCGCGGCAAATTGTGTTATTAGTATGTACGTGAGTTATCTAGTTGTTTTTTTTCTGTTTCTGTTTCTCGGTTGAGAAAACGCGGTGGGTTTTTATGTACGTGATCTAATACGTTATAATGACGATCTCTCAGAAAACGCACACAACACTCGTGCCTTTTTTTCGAGAAAAAGGAAAGAGGAAAGAGAAGAGAGAAAAGAGAAAGGACCGACGAAGGTGGAGGGAATCCAGGAAGTCCTTGATTTGTGGTGAAAGCTAGAGTTTATTAGAAAGGCTAGATCGAAAGACCCAAAAGAAAAAAGGAAATGAATAAAAAAAATATAATCAACCTTTTACGAATAATTCCAGACATCATCATGCATGTTTTTTCTTGCCGCACGGCGTATGCTAAACTGAGATCTGGAGATTCAGATCGGGTGTAAAAAAAAGAAGACGACGGGTTTGAAGTTTATATAATATTTTTTTCTTTTTTATGTTATCGTCTCGAAGTTGTTAGTTATTTTGACCAATTGTTCAGTACGTGTATGTGCCTGATGGAGCTGGGGGGTTCGTAGATGAGGTGTGGTGGTTCGATAACGGTCATTCTGCAAGTCAGTCATCTTACTTTTGGTTCTGTAGATAACGGATGTACAGTGGCGGCCGTAGGAAATTCGCAGTCCCAAAAAGGAGAAAAATTCCCATCTGCGCTGGAAACAATTGTATCTTACAAAATTAAGGCGCGTCGTAAGCTTTCGTAAGCTCTTCCATTCAAATTTGGCAGATGGGAATTTTCTTCCCTTTTGGGACTGCGAATTTCCTACGGCCGCCACTGTATATGTACAGAGGCCACAGAGGGAAGTATGAAACAAGTAGTTGTGCGAGGAGAAATGGAGAGGAAGGGGGGGAATGAGATTTGCTTAGGGCCTGGAAACAAGAAAAAGATCCGATAATTGGAGATGACCCGGTAGACTGGCTAGAGTCTAAACAAACGCAGATTGAAATACTTTCACATGAGCAAACAGATTTTTACGTCAACCGCACAGTTTTTCGAAGCCAAGACAAACAGAAACTCCTTTTCCTCATAACCGCTTAACGGTACTTATTTGGTTGTCCTTGCCTACATCCTTATCCTTTCCCCCGGACAACCACACGAAAAGTTTTTTAAATCCTTTACACACACACGTCCCTAAACCAAACCCAAGTCCTCTTCTCCGTGTGCGGCCCTGTCTACGATGCCTCGAACAGACTCCAAAGGTTCCGCTTCCGAGCCCTACGAGTCCCTGTCGTCGCCCACCGCGTAGGTGTTTTTCCTGTTGTCATTGCAAGTTAACGATTCTGTTTTGCTCAACCCTTTGCTCTTTCTTTCCAGCATGTCTGCGGGATCGGCAGCCCAAAAAAAGAAGCACGTCTGCCCGACCTGTGACCGGGCGTTCACGACAAGTGGTCATCTGGCGCGTCACTCGCGAGTCCATACCGGAGAGAAGAACCACAAGTGTCCGTTTCCCGGTTGCGAGACGAGATGTTCTCGTCAGGACAATCTCCAACAGCAGTAAGTAACAAACTTCCTTCTCCTCGTTTCCTTTATCTCCAACTCGTGTTTTTTTACATATCTGACTCGATTTCCAGCTACCGTATCCATTTGTCGCCCGGGTCGCGTCGGACCTCTTCGCGTTCTTCACGTTCCTCTCGAGGTATGGGATCCAGACGAGGTGCCAACTCAGGCTTAGCTCCTCCCGGGACGACAGCCAGCATGTCTTATCCAGCCCCAGACTCTCCTCCACCTCTCGCCAGTTCCATCACCAGTCTCCCCATTCCTCCACCACCCATGTCCCCGCCTCCCCTAGAACCAGCTCATCCAAACGGACGCATGCTTTACATGCAGCAGCAACATCACTCCACACCACCTGATTCACCTCCACCTCTCGCCCCCGCTACCCTTCCCGCGACCGCTGTTCATCATCACCACCACCAACAGCAGCAATCGTCCCAGTTTATGATCTCGCGTTCTTCTCACTCTGCTTCGCCTGACGGTGGGATGTATCCAGGTGGTGGTGGTTATTCGTCCGGAGGAGGTTCGAGCATGAACATGTCGTCCATGAACGGCGGCGGCTCTTCCTCTCATTCCCCGACCGTTCCAGCTCCTCCTCCAGCTTATTCCTACCGTGCAGGAACCTCGACTTATCAAGAACAAGCCACAGGGGCTAACGGTGGATACACTTACGTTCATACCACTCCAGCCGTTTCCGTTTCCTCTTCCAACAACAGCCCAGAATACTCATCAGCATCAGTCAACAACAACAGTTCTGTACCACATCATCCTCATCATCATAGTCATCATCCTCATCATCAACAACACCACCACCATCCGCATTCTCTCCCTCATATCAATACGTTAAACTATAATTCGTCTCGACCTGGGTCTCCTTCTCTATCATCTGCCGTCTCACATAATAATGTCAATAATATCTCTTCTTCTTCTACTGCTACTACTTCTTCTGGTTCTTCTGCACCTGTCTCAGCCGCTGCTTCTCCACTCTCCTCTGTATCCTCCCGACACTCTATTTCGCATATATCTCATGCTCAGTCTTACCCACCTCTCCAACAACAACACCAACAACACCAACAAGGTTCCATACAGAGCATAGGCCACTCACCTTCTCCCGTGAGCGCTAATAATCACCATTCGCCTCAAAACCATCAAATCCTTCCTTCAGTCTCTTCCTTATCTTCTTCACTTTCTAATCCTCCAACACCGACGACTTATTCCACCATGTATTCTGATCCGAACGACAACAACCCTACCTCCCAGTCCCAACAATCTCAGTCCCAATCTACATACGACGGCATAACCTCCAACGCTTCTTCTCCTCATTCCCTACCTCCTCCAAGCGCAGCGAACTATTCCCCAGCTCTTTCTGTTCAATCTAACGGGTCTGGTTCCGGAGCTCCACCTCCGTCTACGTTGTTATTGACGCAACCTCTCTCTCAACACGGTTCCTCCTCCTCCCTATCCTCGGTATCCTCGCTAGGAGGAGCAGGAGCAGCGTCTTCGTCGACGAACCAAAACGTAAACATCCTCGGTCCTTCACTCAGTCGGTTCGACAGTCCACCACCGATGTTACCTCCTGTTTTGGCTCCTCTAAACGGGAGTCAACAACCCGGTCAACCAGGTCAACAAGAACAGGAGAGCCCAGTGACACCTCAGAGGTCTTATTCGGAGAGGTACGAGACGACGGCGATGACGACAGCTGGTGGTGGTAACAATGGATATGGTAGAGGATATGGTGGTGGTAATGGGAGATATTCGGATGGAGGTGAAGGGTATTACCCCACTGCTGCTGCTGCGCATCATCAGCAACAACATCAGCAACAGACGGTTCCGTCGAACGCGTATCACCATCACCAACAACAACAACAACAGCAGCAGCAGCAACATGGAGGATACGCACAACCAGCGATGATGGGCGGTGTCGGTATGGGTGTCGGTGTCGGTGTTGGAGTAGGAGTCAGTCTGAGTCACGGAGCTTGGAAAACGGAGAGTTGGAAAACGGAGAGTTGGAAAGCGGAGAGTTGGAAAGCGGAGAGTCACCATCATCATCATGGGTTGGGAAGGAGTATGAAGGGTATTGGTGCTTTGGTGCAGTGAACGTTCCGAATTCGAATTGAGAATATGTGTGTGGGTGTGGGGGTATACGGGATTTTATGCATATGCTATTGCTATGGCGCTACTTTTTCTTCTTCTCTCCTCTTTCCTCTATCTCTATGCCAAACACTCTCTTTCTTCGAAAGGCGAAACATAAAAAAACCAGAACACTTAAATTCTTTTCACACCCTGGGTTGCCTTTTCTTTTTTTTATTTATCCTATTATCCCGTGCCCCCATATTCTTTGCTCCACTGTCTCCCTCCCCGCGCGCCGAGTACATAGTTCGTATTAATCCTCATCTCATCTCATCTTTTCTGTCTTCTGTTTTCCTCTTCTTCTGTCGGTACTTTGTGCAATATCTTTCCCTCCTCTGTCTACATTCATCTACGTGTATCGCATCCCCCTTTCCTTTTTTTTCTTCTTTTTTGCTTTCCGTCCTCGAATCTCTTATATAGCTTATACTCAGTTTTACATACTATCAGCTTTCTTGCATATATCTTTTTTGTTCTTTCGTCTCTTTGTCTGTTCAATCTATCCTTGCGAGATCATCTATTCTCTGCCTCTGCGTTTTTTTTGTTCTTAAAACCTTGTTGTTTTTTTTTGGTCTGCTATGTTTCTTGTTTCCTTTTTCTATCTCTCTCGTCCTATCGTCCAATCTCTCTCTCTCTCTCTCCAAAAAAAAAGTTAACTATTAGATCCATCAGTATAATAACCCCTTTTTCGAATTCTTTGTCGTCTGTACATGTCTTGTCTCGTTTGCTTTTTGCTAGTTTCGTCTTGTTTTGTTTTTCTTTTTTCTTTTCCTTCTACTCTTCTACTCTTTTTTTTCTTCTTTCGAAAATTACATAGTATATATCATACTTATATACATTCTTGTATTCTTATTTGTACATAGAGAAACTGACTGCCACTTGTCTATAGCAATTATATTGATTTTTGAACTCGAGAGTTTGTCTCTGCTGGTTCTTTTTCGAGCTTTTGAGGACTTATTGAGATGCAAATGCATATGAGTGAGTTCATGGATACATAGATATTGAACGTTCGACTCGACAACGGCCTAGTACTACTGTACTAGTAGCTATAGGAGCTTTTCATGAACATTCGACTCGACAACGGCCTAGTACTAGTAGGAGCACGTTGAGGTCTATTGAAATACGAGCGAGTGAGTCATAAACATTTGACTCCACTCGACAACGACCTTACTGGTACTAGAAGGTCAGAAGAATATTTGTTGTATTATTATCCGTATCCGTGGTTTCAACAAGAAAGAAATGACTTATATTGATACATACATGAGTTCATGGTTGAACATTCGACTCGACAACGGCCTTAGTACTAGTAGGAGCTTTGGGGTCTATTGAAACACAAGTGAGTGAGTCATGAATATCGAATATTCGACCTCGACAACGGCTTTGTACTAGTAGGTTGTTATCCGTATCCGTGGATTCGAAACAAAAAGAGATGACTTATATTGATACATAGAATATAAGATTCTTTTTTACTATCACAACCCCAATTTTTTTACATTCTAATTCGAGTCAAGTCGTTGGAGACATCTTATGTAGGGTATCTATGCATTGTATGTAGGGTACCTATGTGTATGTATGGAATGAAGGGATACACTGCGAACTACTTACGCCACGAAAACGAGACGAGAAAGATGAAACTTCCGCTTAACTTCGAATTCTAACATAGCTGTATAAACTTGGCTTTCCCTATCGAATGAAAAACGTGCGGGTAATTATAGTAGTTCTTGTGTAAGTAATATGTATGTATGGGAGGTCGTTCCCTCCGATTGTTTTTAATTTTTATATAAATAAGGAAATGAGATCATGAATTCAGCGATAACTTTGGGCTTAGTACTGGTTTCTTTTTCAAAAAGGAAAAAACTTACATATAAAATTGGCTAGTATCATTCCAGCGTTTTGTTGAGGCTATGACCCAATAAATAATTGGTAGACCGGAAGTACTTGGTAAATAGTTACTTTCAAAATCCCTTTTTTTTCTTGCGATGCCCGGTGCCTCGAAAGAAGAGAAAAGGTGCGCACACCCAGTGGATTGCGGTTCTATAGGTCTAGGTCCAGGGCTTTCTTTCGTAGCGACGCACCAAACCAAGTTATAATGTTTGCGGTGTCATTGGAACGGGTTACTTAGATACACTTTGGATACACTACGGAAAATACAAAAAGTTTAAGTTGCATCCAAGACTTCCACATCGATTTCTATCTCACATGATCCAAATGTTTATGTGCCCTTTTGAACGTTTCCACTCAGTCCCCGAAATCTCCAGAGACTCAACTAATCATAGGAGGTGGCGAATAGGAACTTCTTACAGGGGGAGATTTAAATTTTGCATTAAGTCCAAGTTCACTGTCTGTCAAAGCAAAGGACCGGTGCCGAAGGTCAGAGGGCCCTCGGACGAGGAAGTGCCGGCTTAATACTTCCTGTTCTTTTTTTCTTTTAAGCTTTTAGAGCCGTTCGTCAGTTCTAGTACTGTTCTACTAGTCTAGAGCTTCTTCGAGCGCATACGTAGTCGACTGCGGAGGCGTGGGTCGATCCACTGCTGGGCCTGATTACTGGTCCCTCAAACTCGAGCTGAGAGATTAAAGTGCCAAGTTCTCCCTTTTTACTTGTATTACTTCGTTGAGCGACGGTAATGCCATTGCTTTGGGTGGTTGCGGTACTACTTGGTCTGAGGGCATTGAAAGACTCTTGGAATCGAGGGGGGGTTTGCGAAGGGCTATTGCTCCCGGTTCGGAAAGAGTGAACACACTTGATTTCACCATCGCCATGGAGCGGATATGAAATGGGCAGAGGGAAAAACAAACAGGTAAAGAGGACGATTGATCCGTTCCAGAGAGAGAAGGATAATGAAAAAACGGGTCTCCACTCCATTGCCCAAGTACTTGCAAATTTGATGCTCCGAATACCGTATCTTTCCACAACAACCCAAATTCAACCACTGACAAAAAAGTGCCTTGCTAGCTCCGACGATAGCACGACCACACTTTTTTTGGGAAAGCCGTTATAATTAGCTTCTTAGTCTTCTAGTTCATGATTGATCAGGTGAGAACTCCAGACAATAATGAGTATAGAACAGACGCCCCAAAAGAAATTTGAACTCGATTGCGATCTCTAACTGCATAAATCAGCACGCTCTCTCACACTGCTCAGGTGAGGGCGTACCGATTGTTCACAAATTGACCTTGATCTGAGAGCTCGAAACACTGAAGCCTGTTCATGTTGATCGAAGGGGGGAGGTCGAGAACTTCTTTGCAGAGTCAATGCACATCCATTTGAACACAGTGTCAGAGTTTCGTTCATCGTATTACTTATGTTACGTCTGTAACCCGTTATTTTCGGTCCCGTCATAGAGCGTGAAATATGTGAATGTCCGCTTGTCTGGCCTTTTTTTTTTTCGGTACCTATGCGGTTAAATTCGCTTCATGTACTTATACGTGAAATGGGAGATGTTTCGTATCTGACCGAGGCGGATCGGACAAAAAAGGTCTACAATTCTTCAACAAGACAAGTTGACGGATCTGGGCGGTGGCCGCCGCCGTGTACACGTAGATTTTGTATATGAGCGGCCCACGTCAAATGTATATATTAAGCCACATTACCCAATCGTTGCAAGAAGCGCTGACGAGGAGTATCGCTTACCTTCACCGCCGTTTCGCTTGCTTGTCGATAGGACAATAGTACACCAACGCTTGGATGAGCGAGTATACGGTGCCGCGCTGGACATTGGGTTTTCTAAACTCCATGAGATGTTTTACGCGCCGCAAACATTAACCTCGTTCGTTGGTGGTTTTTTGATTTTCCGTGTGTAAAAAATTAGCACATACTTATTCGTTATCATAACCACTCCGCTCTGTTTCAGATCTCGTGTGGTTCGGTCTCCCACGTCCATGAAGTCACCGCTCTCGATTTATTCTGTTGTTTTCCTCTCCAGTTCAACTAAAGTCTCCTACAAGCGGATTTGTGGCGTGTTTCTTTGTATGTGAGCTTGTAAGGACGCAACAGAGTACAAAATCACGCCTTCTTCACAAGGCTGATCATGATACACATCTTGCAAATCGTATTGGCCGTCGTATACTATCATTGTCGCTGAGTGTTCGTCTAACTTTACGTATAAGATTTCTGTGTGATCAGAATCACCTGTTTTATTTTTTTTTATCATTTTTTTTTCTTTTCCATCCGAGGACAACGAGTCAATGATTCTGTTTCTGGGGGAGATGAGGGGGGGGGGGGTGTCCAAGAACAGACCTGTTCCTTACTGCTTTGTCGTGTTAATGATAGAAGGTTTATCATCCGGAGGCGTCAGCGCGTGTTAGAAACACATGTTGGACCTTGGAAAAAAGGCGTGTTTTTTGTACCCTCATTAAAATATTACCGCCACTTTCATCATGGTCAGTCCTCGTTATAGTTACCACACCTCGATGGATTTGAAAAAACCAGAGGCATTACAGCGAGCAGAGGAAAACCTCTGGTGCTCGTGACCTCTAGGTCCGATTATGCTGTTCAAATGAATCATAAATTACCCGTCATAACTTACCAAGGACCGACGTGTCCGAGCTTATTATCGTACAAGTTGATGGATTGGAGAGATCGTGATCCTCATGACGTTATTTCATTGGTTCGAGTATTACAACAATCAGTTCGAGTACATAATGAAGACTAGTCCCTCCCATTTTACAATACTTCTCCCGGTGTCAAGAATCTTTCCCACCTACAGATCAAACAATCATTGCAACGAGATCTCGGAAGCCAGAAGTAATGTCAGAAATATCTCGATGCTCACCGACGTCGTGTGGTTCTGGAGCGTGTATCCAAGCAGTGATTCTACAGTATAACACCGCGAAGCACGGGAAGAGGGTGAGGTGATGATTGCTTGCATCATACTCCCATTTTTCTCTTTCGATCTTTGGCTTTGACCTCCGTCTCCTTAATGTCAGCATTTTGGCGCTAGCTCACTAACATTGAGACTTATACACAGAGTGCATATTTCATATGGTGCTATATGTCCCGTAGGTCTTATGTCGAAGACTAAATTGAACATTTGAACCCTGATCATCGTAAGAACAACCGCTGCGGCGTTAAGCTCTTTACATATAAAGCTACACCACGAATTCTGGCCGTTTTTGAAGTTGATTTCCGTGGATGAGACTGGTTTCGTGAAGGAATATACCTTTCTCGGGAAGTTCCATTAACAACTCTTCACAAATTTGATGGGCTGGACGTGTGGACATTTGAATGCAGAAGCAGTGTTGTATCATAAGACCCGCGGGCAGGAACCACTTCAATGTACTATGTCAGTTTCCAACCCAATATAGCTAGATAAGATGTTGGCGGAGAGATATCAAAAATAGAGTAATTGACGGCGAAGTCCAAAGTTAGGAATCTGGGAATTGTGTGCACGGTGCGACATCTGGAAGATTACGTTCGAGTAATTAAACATATTTATTCTTCGACTTCTGGCAGTCCAAAACTTCCAAAACTGTCAAGTCACGTTCGGAGAACGGCTCGAGATTGCGTTCCTGTCATTGTCAATGTCTAAAAGGCTATGATTGCAAATATGTACCTGTATCCCAAAGCTCTCTGAACAAGTAATTTGTAGATCACACAACTTCTTTGCAACCGAGTTGTTAAGGATGGTGATAATCTGAAGAAGTGTAGTATATTATTATACAGAACCACCCCCAGAAGCCCAGCGGGTCGGTGATTGGTTTCCGGAATATCGTACGAAGGATGCTCCTCAAATCACGGACTTTATAATCCTCAGAAGGCTGGTGGCGTATATTATCTCACTGTATGTCAATGTTCGGCTGCAGAAATAGATTTTCAAAGCAGATAGGACATCTACGCGGTTCGAATCCCGCAACCACAGAAATCTTGAGTCCAATCACCTAAATCACCTAAATCACCTCCATAAAAATTCGTGCCGTCCTGATCTGTCGAAGTCGTTTCGAGCTTAGACTCCCTTTGGATTGGCCCATATTTATGTAATTTTCAAGTATTGAAGCTCGCCACTGAGAAAATAGTATCTAACAAGCTTGGAAAATATACCCCCAGATTGGGCCACCGCAGTGTCAATAGGTACTAGAATAATTATTTTATTTATTCACTTGTTCGCTTCCAATTTCTCTTACGTTCAGAATAACGGAAAGCAAAGACAGTACCTGAACATCTCTTGGCATACTTAGGAAACCAATGGTTGAATGACATTGGTAAACGTGTATACGAGCACACGTGCCTCTTTGACACAGCGACTTAGTCAGCTAGTACAGCCATTATCGATTTCGTATCACTTCAACAAAATCTGCTTAACTTCAACTACGATTGCCTCCCATGCCCCCGAGATCATACCAGGCGAGGCCCTTGTTGAATTTGCTCATGACTCCAGCTCTGATGGCGTCTATGGTACTAGGCGGTCTCTGGATTTTTTGTACAGGACGAGGCTACGGATCCCTCTACAGTTGGACCTGTACGTCTTCAGCGATCTCATCTGACACAAATTCAATGACCGTCTCATCATTCGCTCTCCGTCTTTATATACGGGTAAACATCAGTTACCCCCTCGATTCGGACTAATCGACGATTCTCCTGAACGCTGGAAACTACTAGAAACAAAAATTAGACAGATGAATGATGTTGAACCTGGGGTCTCATACAAAGTCATCATTTTTGGTCGACATGGACAAGGGTGGCGTACGTCTTCTTTGGCTTGGTCCGATAAACAAAAAAATGATGGACTGCGTTCATGCCAGATAACGTTGGCGAGTCAAAGTACGGAACGGAGGCATGGGATGAGTATGTTTATCTGAATACTCCGTTGTCCTTTATCTTCATCATAACTTCCTCTCAGATATTGGTCTAAACTCGACGGGGATGGGGAAATTACTTGGGGTCGTGAGTCTGTCCGCTCTTGGAACGCAGTGCAAATGCTTTTGTTGCCTTTCCTGACATAACACAATTTTACACAGCGGACGCGGAGTTGACTCCATTGGGCGAAGACCAAGCACGCTCTGTCACTAGTGCCTGGAAATCTGAACTTCCCTTTGACATTCCAGTTCCGAAACGCAATGCACGATTTTGCAGCCCGATGACTCGAGCCTTTAGCACATATTCCCTGACATTTGCCTTTGAAAATGAGGGTCTGAAGTTGCAAGGAGACCAGAAACCAGTGATACTCGAGGTGGCACAACTTTTTGTTTCAACTATTCAAGGTTATCTCCTGGTTTCGGCTAATCACCTTTTATACAGAACTGTCGAGAGGAATACGGAGAACACACATGTGACAAACGTCGTACGAAGACCTATATCAGGGAGCGATTTCCGGATTTCAGTATTAGAGGTGGAATATCAGCAGATACAGGTGTATTTACCGAATTTTCGGAGGAAGATGAGCTTTGGCTTGCCGACCAAAGAGAGGCTGATAATCATGTTGCAACTCGTGCAAAGACTGTGCTCGACCGTATATTTGACTCGCATGAATTGAAAAGCGAATACTGTACGCCGCTTCTCTTGATCTTTGTGAGAGCTCTGACCAGGAATGCTTTCTGGATATAGTCATATCGGTGACAGCACATGGTGGGATCATCAATGGCTTCTTGAGGTCTATGGACAGACCATCGTATTCATTGCCGACGGGAGGTGTGTCTCTGATATGGTTTATCCTGGCATTACATTGACGGCCGCGGGTATTCTAATTCAGGCGTACTTCCTGTAGTGGTTAAATGTATAATTTCTTGAATATAGATTGAACGTGGACGGTGAGTTGACTCATGATATGGAAACTGAAATTTCTTATTTCGTTGTCTTTCAGATGCTTCTGGCGATGTACGTTTGATGGTGTTGTTATCCTGGCTGATGTTTCCAGAGACTGAGAAATGATTGGTGAAGAGAGAACACGGATCAAGGAATCATAGCTCTGAATTTGAACCTTATGTTGTAGGAGTCCAACTTGGGTAAATAAAAATCCCGAGGTGTACAAGCTTCCCGAACTGATGGCTTCAAGCACATATTTTACATCAAAAAGGGTAAATCTTCTAGGTTAGGGGGGCTATCGACTGAGTAAAACTGGCAACACCAAGTAACAAAATATTTTACATCAAACTCTCATAAAAGGGCAAGTAAATCTCCTAGGTTAGGGGGGTATGGAGAGTAAAACTGGTAACGTCATTGACTCGGTGGATAATGTATAACGGGTGATGAAAGGTTTCGTACCATTAAGTTCCATTCTTAAGCTTCCGAACAGTACTTTGTTTCAAGTAAAGATTCCATTGACCGCCCGTTTCACCTCGGGAATTATTCAAGTATAAACCTTACTCGTACTTGGATTTTTGAGAGTGGCTTTAAGTGAACGCTATTTTATAATACATGCGGGCCGACTAAATATACATCTACATGTATATACCACACAAAAATTTCAGGCGCCAAAGGCGTTATAAACGACATTCAAAATCTGTTATTACATCTTTATTGTATTCTAGGCAAAAGCATGTACGCATAAGTCTTAGCGGGGGGAATCTAGCCCCGGCGGAAAACCCTCAAATTCATGACACCGGACTCATAAGCCTAAACCAAAATAATGATCTCGCAATTGGGTCTGAAGCGAGATGAGTAGTAAATCGGTACTTTGGGCTTGGTATGGAGATAACGAGGTCCGGCATCAAACCCAAGACCTAAGGCCTTGTTCATAGTAGAGTCTTGCAGGCAGGCCTCCTTGGATGCCAACAAAAGTTTGGACCTGATCTTGTTAAGCATATTGGTTTCTTTGCATGACCAGACTGTACTCACGTATCCAGACTTGAGACACAAAGAAGCAGGCGGTCTAAACAAGTATCAAGTACTTGAGCTCTTGAGAAATTGCGTCTAGAACTATTAATAGTACCCACCAAAAGAACTACGTATGTACTGTTTGTGGGTCTCGTTTCAGAGAAAAAATGAGTACCCAAGAAAGCTTAAGCACGTACGTGATCATAATCTGAGCGGACACGAAGAGGATTCCGACCACATCTGTGAATAGGGCCATCGAGGAGGGTGTTCTGTTCTGCACGGCACATCTATCGAGCTCAGAATATAAACGAAATCGCACCCCGGTTTTGGGAAGCATGATAAATGGAATTGTATTGGCGAAACAAGAGTACTAGGTTTCTGGGTTTGATGAATGATGATGCGTCGGATTTGAAGAATGATTTGATGTGAAGATTTTATCTGGGTTTGGCGAACCTGATCCGCCGTCAATGAGTCAAGGAAGACATACATATTTAACAAAAAAAATGGTTTGGAGAACCCCTCGGCGGCCCTTTATCACAGAGCCTTCGCAATACTTATATGTAATCGGCGTTAACGAATTCTGCTTTTCGAATGTTGGTAACTCAAAATACACAGGTTCCTTATGTAGGTAGTGAAGCCTACGTCTCCGATCATCTTGATAGTGACAGCTAAAGAGCCCGTGTCGCTCTATCTGCCCCTCCATTTAATAATGCAGTGAAACTTGAAAGGATTCCTCTGAGACTTCGCAGATGCCAACGTACAGTCACTATGAATCCCGATGACTTCGAGTGTCAAGACACAGTACTCTACAACGGCCTGCTAGAGTCTGTGAATAAGTGAAATGTATCCGCTCCGTCTTCGGGAAAGCATCTAGTTGTTACTTCTTATTTGGTGATTATATCCTCGGTAATTATAGATTCACAAGAATTCGATTGACCAGTTGTGGATTGGTTCTTAGGAAATCAAGGTTTTATGCATGATATTGAATTCGATCGAATATAGGGGCGTTCGCGATATCGATTTAAGAACACACATTATCAAGACAATCCATTCGTACACATGGGGTTAACAAAATGATTTCAGAAGAGTCGACCCACTTCCCTGAGCCGATGAGTAGAAATAGGGGCAAAAAAAAAAAGCATGGTGGTAGTGAGTGACCAGACACGTTCAAATACCGAAGAAGGAACGTCCACAAAGTGTACCTTATTGGATCGAACGATCGTCCTCGGGTTGTAAAGCGGATATCAACCTCCAGTCTGGTAAATGAAAACTTCGAAGAGACCTAACGAGAACACGCCGGTTATTATTCATTCAAGTTGGTTTTTGAAACTCCGAACTCGTGGCTCGATGAAATGGAACAGCTCACGAGAACGAGACAGTGGTCAAATTCTCGGTATGCAGAGCTAATTGGTCTACTGAATTAGATTGGTGAATAAGCAAGTAATCAGGACGAGTAAGTTATTAGCGACTTCAGGGAGGCGCGATAGTAGGAACATGTACATAGCATGATAGTGCTGTATAGGCTATAATATAAATAGTCAGAAATCTAGACCAAGAAGAAACACTATGCCTGTTCTTACGCGTTAGAAAAACCACTGCACATCGACAGGCAGAGACACTTTCATGGCATCAGATCTCGGGGTTTGTGTGGTTATTCTGTATATCTGATCAATGAATTGTGTATGCTGTTACTATACCCCTTTAAAGATTCTTTGGATTTGTTCCTCCCTCACCATGAATAGATTTTTTACCTATAAGAATATAAGAATTCATCATCACCCAATCTTTCTTTACACAAGGAATGCAACGGAGAATGACCGAGTAAACATCACAATATGCAAATACCTTGACATTGTCCACCCCATATTACGTTTTCCCCTCGCTGTATTCTAATTCTACTTGGTATCAGAGCTAAATAAGTATTTACATTTTCCGTTTCTTGGTGCTTGACACATCGTGATATTGGTTAGTACGGAATGACGTTCGCTGACAATATGATGGAAGCTTGTCGCATTTCAGCTAAGTACTTCTTCATTCAGGAGCTCGGGACACTCATGACCGGTTCACCTAATAGATTTTCTGAATGACAGTGAAATACAATCAAGATTCAAGAAGTAATACGCCTTGCAATATATGAACACGAAACCTGGCGTAAATAATCTCATAGAATCATAAAACAGCTGGCCTTAGGCACATTTAGATGCATTCAACATTACGACCCTCGAAGGTTCGATATTCAGCGCTCAGCACTTTCCGCGGCTCAGTTCTCAAAAAGCATTACATCCAGTTTGGCGAAAAGAAGTCAAAGCGGAGTGACGTTTAGTATTAATACCCATTGCCCAAGGCGGTCTACATTTGAATGCAATAATCCTCAAATGTCCAGGAACCAGAATAGCTCGAAAGCCCGACCTAAATTTAGCGAGGAATATTATGTATTCCTTTGACAACGTCTAGTACCAATGACTCTACTGAGTTGAACAGAAGCACACCGTTGATTGCTATGTTAATGGGAATCAGTGGAACCTTCTATTAGCGAGATTTAATTGAAGCTGACAGGATCGCTTTGACATGCTAGATGATGTCGACTACGCACATGAGGTCGGTTTTTGGTACTTACACGTCCAATAAATATCCTAAGCCTTTGCACATTGTGAACGAAGGGAAATTATAAACATATCGACGCTACCGGCTCCGAAGGTCAGATATTTGAAGCGCTTGAGCCCATCATCGTAATTTGACGAGAACAGAAACGCACTGCACTGCTGACCATCTGCCAAATTATGAAATGCGGTGACTGCGTGGTTTTCATACCATATAACTACTAAAAAATGAGCTATCAAAGGTCCTGTACTAGGATTGCGGCGAATTCGAAGCTCATGGAGGTTGACAAGAAAAATGACACTTGTAATGATATTTGCGACTGGTCCCCGGTACCCTGATTCGTCGCCACGTAATATCCTTCCCCCTTCTCTTTCCTTCCCCCTCCTCTTTCCTTCCCCCTCCTCTTTCCTTCCCCCTCCTCGGACATTCATCCTTCTCTCTCGCGTTATGGCTCTTTGTCAGGATTGACGTCAGTCAGCGGTTGTTACCAATTTGGTTACTACGTATAGCCCTCATTGGCTACTTCGGAGCCATGGACCTTGCCTACGCTTACCACCGTGAGGCTGTTCTGATTTCAGTCACCATTGACGTAGGATCCGATTCGTTATTTACGCCCCCGGTACTATAATCGGAGGTTGTGAAGAGAGCGCACGCTGTGCTATGCTGTGGCAACGCTCCAACGGTACGTGTTTCTCCCACTATATAAGAGCTCGGTCGTTCTCGCACTTATCAAGCTTCTCCAGCTTCATCCGCAGTGCTACATATCTTGAAGTGAGTTTTTCTTAGGTATTAGTCTGTTCTGCTCTCTCAATACTACCTTCTCATCTCCGATAGCTCCTTGCTGGCCAAGGCGTTTGTTGCAATTACGAATTTCACGACCGTTACGACACCTCATGTCTTCAGCATCTCTCTTGAAGACAACAAGAATCTCGGTTGCCTCCCCGAAGCGGGCTGGAACTAATCTTAACACTCCTACGTCTGCTTCCTCTCCGCGATCAATCCTCAAACGTCCTCCTCCTTTGTCATTATCTCCTTCGGACAAGAAACCTCTCTCTCCGCTGGTATTTTCTGCAAACTTGAAGGTCTTTGTTACCCCGACAGGAACCTCACCAAGTGCACCCAAAGCAAACCAAAAGACTCGACAGGCCAGAAACTTGACTGTGACCGTCACTTCTCCGACTTCGCCTCATGTTCACTTTCCACCTTCAGCCCACCTGACTTCTACGTTTGTAGCTCACTCTTCAGAATGTTACGATCGCAGTGCTATTCAAATCTCTCCAAACCCGCTCGAAATTCCTTCATGGGGTACAAGAGTCTATTCTCCTACAACCGGGAACTTCAGAGGTTCCGAGGGTGGGAAACGGGCAGATGTCACCGAGACGAAAGATGATATAGTTGAAGGAATGGATGGATTAAATGGCAGGAGATTTGGTACTCCCAAAGGTTCACCTTTCACACCTCCCATTTTATTCACATCCTCCCTAATAGGAGCTACTTCTCCACTTTCCCAATCCTTCACACGAGTCCCGTTTTCTCCTCAGCCAACTAAAACTCGTGCTAGCATACGGTTCCGAAACATCACTGCTCTGAATTCTCTTGATTCTCTCGAACCTCTCCGACCCGTGGCGTCTTCAGACCGGAACAACGGTTCCAGGCTGTCAGTTCCTTTCCCTCGATCACCGTATCCTACTGGGATTGTAACGTCCCCGGTTCCGACTTCAACCGAAACCGAAGATTACGATGTCGAAATTCAAGTGCATGAAGTTGATGTATTACCTCTCAGTCCACTTCCGACGGCGCCTATCTCTTCGTCTTCAACCCCTAGGAACAGATCGTGGCTCATGTCGCCATCCCCGAAGGATCCTTTTGCCGCTTTCCCGTCGTTTTCTCTAGTCTTAGAGGAGGCTGGCGAGTTGTAGTGATGTAATAAACAGTCTTTGTAGTATTCTGTGTGCATTTACGTTTTTCGTACTTGAAAGAGAATAAAATCTGAGGTAACGTTAGTTACTTACCCGTTCTTTGACAACAAATATCCCAGCATGAAGTCAAGTGGGCCACCACAGTAAGTACGAGGCCTGGCCCGACTTTTACTGGGCCTTGGGGGTTGAAAGTCGCTGATCCAAGCAGGATCACATCGGTGATAGACTCGGGCTGGAAGTGTAAAACTCCGGTCTCGTAACGCCACGACGCGGACTCTCAAATGTCATGTGATTGTTCACTAGCACTGCCCAAAACATCAACGTCGACGTCAACCATTAGTACCGACATTACGAATGGTATGAATCAACTTTCCTCCACCCCGTCACGGTAATCCATCTCGGTAGTTGGTGAGTCCTTATCATTTTCAAAATATTCTGTATTCAGATTTGCTTCCAAGCGATCAAACCATGATTCCGGGAAAGTCATTTAGGTTCAGTCAGTGCCTACGAGTGGATAACCTTGCTGGTTTCTCTGGGACTTTTTCACCAAGCATGGAACGTAAATGCGACACCAAGGCATCCATATGTGCAAACAGTCCGCCGCCGACTGGGAAATACGTTTCACATGTCCCTAGTTCAAGACATCGAAGTTGTTCTCGAATTGAAAGCTATCGATGTCCCTTGGTTTTATGGATCATGTGTTCTATTTTAAACTGACGCCGTTGGGTATGTTCCTATCCACGGACGATTTTAGGAGAAGATATGGAAAAAATTGGAACTGACTTTGAACGTAGACAAAGGTTTTTTTTTTTTTGCGTGTACATAAAGGATTACGAATATGGAACAAGGGTTACATCAGGAAGGAGAAGTGTCCAGTTCTCATCAGACCTAGTACAAAGCTGGGGGGCCGAGAACGAATTTAGCACCTGGACAGATCAGCTTGGACATGTGCAAATGAAGTACTTTTGGAATCTTGTGAGTCTTTTCGCCTTGATATGATTGTCCTTGGATTCGTCGCATTACGCCAAGATACTGATCTTTACGAGTTTATGTGGGAGCGGAGCTAGTATCTCACTAGTTGCTCACACGGAGGCCTTTCATTTCAAAGCCTCTTTCCGATGAGAAATGCCATGGGGTATGACAGTCTCCTATACAGTGTGCCTGACTTAGGTTCACAGGAAAGCTTTGATGTAATCACTCTCAGGAACACATATACCTATGTTCGTGCGCCCCAGCAAGCTTCAGTTTACTTCGATTGCCTCTGCATCAGGTGTAGAATTTGAGCCGTCAGTTTGTGCTTCGACTCCAAAACTTTAGTCATTTTCAACGTTCCGAATCGTACTTCCACAGGTACCGGATCAATCTATCGATGGTCCGGGCTTGCTTCGAGTTCGATCTGCTTGAATGATAATTTTGTTTACCGAGGTGTAACCTGGTCTGCAATGGTCTTGTGTCCACTTGGGTAATCGTTATTCACGTCCGTTCGTCGCACTGGGCCAATGGCTAGGCACTCTTCATCCAAATTTGGCTGTATAGTAAGCGAGTCGAATGGTCGACGTCACGACCAAGGTCAGGTATTGACTACTATGTATCCGTTTAAGACTTTCGATGGGCTCTACTGTGGAATTAACGGAACAATTTTTCTCCTATTCATCCGCCTTATAGCCTCTGTTTAGCCTACTCTGAGCCACGTTGTGAGGACCAAGCAGTCCTTCACGAGTGATCGGAACCTATGAATTTGGTAATTCTTCCCAAGACCTAAGCCTCACGCGCTCTAAGTCGGAATCGGACCGCCATGTACTTAATCATGTAAAAGGTTGTTCCTGAGATGTTCCAGAGAGAAGGAAAGAGCCTGATTATTGAAGCTTGAAGACGTGTTTGACTTGATTGATAGTTAGCCGTGTTCCTTTTTACTTTCATTCCACTACGTGCCTTTCTTCGCGCAACTCTTTCTTGTCCGCCGGGTTTAAAATCTTTGAGTACTATCATCTTTTCTAGTCGTATATGCCTCGAGCTGTGAGCTTGACTTTCCTTACTGTGAATTGCATTGACTCTACCCTCCTGTCAGAAACGGGCTGACGCAGGCGATGTCGATAACTCTGCTCAATGTACGATATGCAACGTTGTGATAGCGAACAAGACCGATATGCCACGACACATGAAGATCCACGCTCAAGATAAGGATAAACTGTCAGTTTTGCGGCTCGCCATTTCTTTCGATAGATCTTTTAGACTCACTCCGGAACACCAGAATGCATCGATGTCCGTATCCTGATTGTAGTTTTGAAAACCTCCAGAAATCTAATGTCGAGACGCATATTCGGACTCAGTGAGTGATGTCTGTGCTACACTTTGCTTTGTACCTAACATTTGCACGGATGCCTAGTACCAAGAGCAAGACGAACCACTGCCCTGACTGTGACTTCACTACGGTAGACCCTGGATCACTCACTCGTCATCGTAAACGGATCCACGGGTACATACCTAAAATGCGTAAGCCTCGGCAGCCGAGACCACAACAAGCAGAATCTTCTAGTGGAATTACCCCATCTAGGCCTTCAACGTCCCGTTATTCTCCGTATACTTATACGAAAGCAGAGTCTGACGAGGAGGATGAACTGGAGGACGATGACCCAGGTGATGGCTCCCGAGAGCTTTCTCCTCCTGAAACTACTTCGCATACCAATCCTCCGACCTCTTCCACGCGTAACTCATAAGACGATCCAAAAACTGCTGCTTTCAAGGAAACGACGTACGGGTTGTTTTAACCCCTAATCACGATGTCGACCTCAAACTCTGACTAGTTCTACCTCCTTACACCTGCTGAAGAAACGCACCAAGCAATTAGCGGAGGGGAATTCCCTTCTCTGACTCTTTTTTTTTCCTTCTTCATTTCCGCCAGCTTTATTGTGCACCTTCATAGCAGGAAATCCCCTGTCCGGATCTACAGTAACTGCTTATGTATTGCTATTTTTAATCTAATCCCTGCGCAGGTGTCTTTTTTTTTTTTTGGAGATTTGGCATGTCACAAAAATAGCTACAAAATCCATTTTTAGGTGCGTTCTCAGAAAAGGACAAGGTTAAATGTGCTGGATGTCCAAAAACTCGATTTTTAGAATCAAGTTCCCAGAAAGTTCTCAGACTTCATGACAGAGAAGTTGATCAAACATGTACTTTAAGGTTTGGACGACCGGTTCCGCGGAACATAAGTAACTCTGGCTCTCACCTCATAGCTAATCATCTGTGAAATTCACCGGTTCCGATTTGACGCCTGAAATCAGAAGTAAGTATGACGGTTAAATATTCGCCAAAAGTGACACTCTGAAGGTCATTGGTTCTGGTTCTTGTTTCGTGTAAGGATATACACATTCCTAAGACAAAGCATGAAAAGATCTGTCCATTGCGTCGTTGAACGTGAGTTTATGACCACAGCCTTTGATGTTGAGTCATATCACTGTACTGCCAAGTCGACCAGGAGGTATGTCCTGTGATTATACACGATACAATAATAGATTGACTGTCTATCCTAAGATCTAGCGCCTTAATTCATACTGGGTCGAAAGGACCATTTGAGGGGTACAAAGGAATTCAAACCGTAAGCTAAGTAGCATTGTTTGCCGCAGACTGCCGCATTCTAGAGGAACATCTGGTGCTGGACTAGATGTCAAACAAACGTCGAGTACCATCAAAACGTGTCATAACATATGCATGACTAGAGGGACCTTTTTTGACCTAAAGCGTTGGAGCAGGGAATCCCTGCTCCGGTCGGCCCTAGAGTAGCTTACATAAGCTATATATGTAGTGTTTCCATGTTCGTAGGTAGGTCATCAGGTCTATCCATCGTATTTGCCTCTGGCATCGCTCTAGCCAGTTTCGGCCACTCCAGCGTATCATCAAATTAAACACCAGCAGAGCTCCCCAAACTTTATTTCTGAAACCCGCGACGCCCATGCTTGTACACTGTACAGCTCAATTCCAACCTCAATAGGATCAGAATCAGGTTGCATAATGATATCGCATTGTCGTCAGAAAGATTGTGGGCGTACTGATCAGAGGTCACAATCTAAAGCGTACATATACGGGTTTTATTGTTTTCCGACAAGAACGAGAACAGCAATTGGAAAGCGCGATGCCGTCGCATGTCGATTTCTTCTCTAAATATTTAATTTTGTAGCGACTCAGCTTCTGCAACGCAACGCGTAATGCAAACAGATATCCTTTGTTCGAGAATTTTACGTACGTTCTCTCAGAGAACACCGAGACTTTGATTTGCTTTATGTATAATAAAACCTAAACTATTGACGCCCAAAACTCACTTGATGATGTAACTGTCTAAACTCATTGATCCTTGTGTGTCCCTGTGATGGTAACAGTAAAACCTTTGTCGATATCTTTCTTCCACTACATAATTGGTGTAAAAGCGGTGACTCGGTTTTTCCTTATAACCCTCTATTTTCAACTCCGCGAATTCGACTTTCTCCCTCGTGTCTTCTTCAACATTCGACATTTGCCAATTCCATTCAATCGTCGAGCGAGCAAAACTTACCACCAGAACTTAGAGATGTACTTCTTTCAAACTCTACTTTCCATTCCCCTTAATCATGGACATCCTAGTGCACTACAGATACTCCGATCATACTCTCTCGTCACTGTTTGCGGCGTTACGAAGTTAGAGAAAATCAATATCGGGATTGCCATTTGTGGCGTAAATATCATGGACGCTTATCAGAACGGTATGTGGTCTCCCTCTCATGTAGACTTTGTCTGATACCCTGAAACAAACTCTATGCGCATCGTCGGGCATACTTCTCTTCGGTATGTGGTTGTTTTGAGCTGCATTTCCTGTCGCGGTAGCTAACATGTCAGTGAAACTTCAGTTCCTTAAGCAGACCAATATCCGAGTCAGGGGGACTATGGCATATGGTATCCAGAGGAGAGTCAGAATCAATCGATTCATATGAATTATATGCCCCTCGCTACACCGCTGTCTCCTCAATCGTACCTGCCCTTCGATTATACAGTTATACCACAATCTGAAATTCCACCTGGGAGGCAGTCATTCGCACCCGACCATTCGCACTCAGTCAGAGCGACATTTTTACCGAAGGAACCAATGGTAAGCTCTGTACCTATTCTTCATGAGCAACAATCTACATTAAAATCTACAGACAAGCGGGATGATGAATGGGAATAGACAAAGTTATACCACTGTAATACATCCGTGCGTTATACTTCTGGACTTCTCTAGCCTTAGGTCATTGACATCTTTATTAGAGACACGGTTTATCCGTATGATACACGAGCAGAGAATTATTGTGGATCATATAGTCCTGTTGCTCAGGGTCACAACTCATGGGCACTCCAGGACTCGGATCGATCATATTTAACCTCGTCGAGCTATGGGTCTCATGAAGTGTTCGACAACAGACAATCTGGACCCGTTGCGCGCAACAACTCTGGTTCCGGTCACCGAATAAACCATCCTTCAAGCGGCATGACGAGTCCAACCTCTGGCTCCTGGGATCTGGCAAGTTTAGGTCCATGTTCGAGTCGGACACGTGCCAACGACTTCAACCCCACACTCAAACCGTTCATTCCTCCTCCTGCGAGCTCTTCCCCGAAGAAGCCGAAGCTTGCATGCACCTTTTGTAAAGGCAGAAAAATTAAATGCAGTAGGCTTGACCTTGGTGGAGACACTGAGCCTTGTCGGTAAGTTCAATGAGCTGTTCAGGTATAACTGATAATTAACTTTTGTGACTGCAGACAGTGCCAAAAGCATGACCAAAGGTGCGAATATCCTACTAAGTCGTATCGCGGTAGGAAGAAAACACCGAAAGCATCAAATCAATGAATCGTCTGCGCAAAGTTCATGTCGTATCTACCACACCTTACCTGTATGCTCACGGAATAACATTGAATTACAACAGACCGAATACCATTATGTACAATGCTTGTATCTACTACATGTCCAATCTTTCTTGTATATGTCTCTAAACCGCAAATTAGATTTTATGTCCTTTGCCAAAATTACTCAATGTGCTGTGCGTCTTTGCGTCTGAAGGAGGAAAGTCACCATGGCACACTGGCACTGCCCGTTTGCCGGCGCCGATACGGCATTCCATTTTTAACACAGCCAAGTGGCACGGATGTATTCGGCATAGGTCTACCCCCGACCTAGCGGAAGTGCTTTAGCCTTGGTCTGTCCTGACCGAGTCAGCCGGCATGGTACAGACCATGGAGTGAACATTAAAGGATTCAAGCCTTCACCTATGTACCACTCGAATGGAATGGCTCCGGTACCTAAGGAATTGAGCCGGGTGAAAAGGTTAGGACCAACAAAGAACGGAAAGGCGTGCAAAGCTCTCCGGGGACAGAGGAAACCAAATAATGCTAGGGGAAAATCGATCGCCTGCCTGTGGCGGAGGCTTATTTGTATCAATTTATTTTATGTTAATCAATCGGTGGTTGTGGGGGTGCTAGCAAATGCCCAGGATTATCCTGCCGCCATTCTCCTCCTTCGATTAGATCCAAGTAACAACAACCTGTTTGTTGTCAAGTTTCAGTCTCTCTTAACACCTGAATAAAAAATAATTATGGAGTTTCACATTGTCGAGTTAAAGGTGTGCTACATGCATGCCTTTTGCTATATGGGATGAAGGCATCAACTGAGACCGGCATCGGCAAAAGGTTGATGCGCCCTCACGCAGAGTAACACTTCCGCTTTTGGCTTTGACGACATGTTCTCGACCAAGTCGAACAAAGCCTAGGGATCCCAAGGGAATGAACCTGAATATCGGGTCCCCGGGACTTGAGAAGAGCCCAAAGCTCCATCCCTCGCTTCAAGGGGGTCTTCGGTATCAACGAATTTGATGTCAGGTGGGCGTAGACCTCATGTCTTTTAATCCTGAAGCGCTGACATCTCATGATTTTCCTGATAAGCATCATTGAAGACTTTTTACAAGGCCTGTAATCACGAGCCAAGCTGATTTTTTGAATTGTCTATATGATATTCGTTGTCGAATCCTTTTAATGAAATAGTTTTAGTTTCTAATGTTTTCCTCCGCAGTGCGAAAAGCTTACTTATTTCCCATATTCTCATTTGTTTTAGTCAAGAGTTACTCCACTACCACCCAACCCCCGTTGTCTTGAATTTACTTTTTCGAATCTTTGAATAAGCGGCACAAAAAGGTATAAATGTAGACGGCGCTAGACATTGTAAAATCATTGCGCGTTTCGCCCAAACTCTCTTTCTCTCTTTTCTTCAACTGAATTTCTCTGCTCTGACCAACATGAAGGGTCTTCTCTCTGTCGTTTCTCTCGCTGTGATCGCGTCGGTCAATGCCAGAACTTGGACTGTCAAGAATAACTGTGCTTTCACCGTTTGGTAAGTCAGATCTTCTTAAGCTTGATGTCATACATTGAAGTCTAACTTGAATGTATCGTTACTAGGCCTGCTGTATGAATGACTTTGTACCTGAAACAGTATCTTGCTCACAGAATGAAAATGTTTAACAGATTTTCACCGATTTGAACGTCGGTACTGCCGTTCCCGACCAGGCTACTGGGTAAGTTAAGAATTAAGTATGCCTACCGATCAACAGCTCTGATAAAACTGTGTGCGCAGATGGGAAGCCCCTGCCGGGTCTAGTGTGTCATTCACTGTTCCCGATAACTGGAAAGCTGGTCGTATCTGGGTAAGTTTCGTGAATTTAAATCATTGAACATGTACTCAAGGTTTTTTTGTTCATTTTTTTGGCAATAGGGCCGAACCGATTGCGACTTTTCCACCAACCCAGGCCCTAACTCTTGCGTTACTGGAGGTTGTAATGGTGGCCTCGAGTGCGCATCTGCGGGTGGAACGGTATGTCGTCACTTTCTTTTCAATTATTTTGAACGGTTAGCTCAGATCTTTATCATTACTGTTTCCTTTCTTGGCATGGAATGCGGAATCATAACCAGGGTGTACCTCCCGCATCTGTTGCCGAATGGACGTTGCAAGGCGACCAGAATCTTGATTACTACGATGGTACGGATCTTACCCTTTAGTTCCTTTAAGATCTTTGACAAAAGAAATTCCTGGACTTTTTCCCGCTATTATGATGTTTACATAGTATCTCTCGTCGATGGGTTCAATTTACCGATGGAGGTCACGAACAACGTTGGTTGCAATGTCGCAAGCTGCCCAGCTGATTTGAATCCCGATTGTAAGTGCACTGCCTACTTTCGAAAGCGTTATACAGAGAATCTTACAAATGTGGTATTACGACCAGGTCCCTCTGAACTTGTTCTTACTGGACCAAACGGTAATGCTGGATGCAAGAGTGCTTGCTTCGCCAACCTTGACGGCAACCAAGGTGAGTTGGTAGCCAACCTCAAGCTATATTTCAAAACCAATTGATTTCTGACGCCTTTCATGTACAGCTGACTCTGGAAACTGCTGCAGTGGAAGCCACAGCACTCCTGACACCTGCCCAGCCAGCGGTGTTCAATTCTACGACTACTTCAGTAAGACCTTTTCTTAAAAAAAATCAACCTCAACAGATTTTGCTTTATCGATGTCCGAGCGAAAAACTAATTCATCTTTTCTTTAGAATCGGGATGCCCCAATTCATACGTCTATGCTTATGACGAATCAAGCGGCACTGCGTTGTGGACCTGTGACTCTAGCTTGAACGCCGACTACACTCTTACCTTCTGCCCTTGATTTTTGGTTTCTAACCTCATAAATAAGATGCGAGTTCTGATACTCTCGAAGAAGCAGATCAGATTCAGAAGAGGAAAGTAAAGAGAATATCTAATGATCAGTTACAACCTAAAGTACTATTCCCCGTACTATATATGTCTCTCCTTTCAATCGTTATCTATTCTCTATATTCACTACTAGAAGACTTCGAGCAAATTAAACTGGAAGGGTTCAAATGCTGATTGATGAACTCATTCAATCACAGAAGACATATCTTGGTAAAACGCCTGAGTACATGAAAGAGATAGCGATAAAGTCGGATGTCGTCAACGGCGCCAAGAAAAGTTGAGCTCGAGCCTTAAGGGACGTCGACACTCGAACTCTATTATTCCGGTGCGAAAGAATAGGCCTGGAAGTGAAGTACAGATGCCTCCCTTCTAGCCTTCGTCAACGTGTGCAGTATTAGAGTATCCCTCGAAAGAGAGAGGTGTTTGAAGGGGAAAACATTTTTATTTCTACAGAAAAGTACTATGTCTTATGGGGGTATATAACTTACTATGAACTAAGTGGGAGGCATCCGCATTACCTCCGAACATGCATGTATCGAAGAGGAAGGCGGAGGTTCTGGTTCTTGAGAAAATTCTTGTTCATGATCAATGTTATGTACCCAGAGCCCTGAGTCCGATCAGTATTTTAGAATTATTTTTACCATCTTTCCTTTTCGAAGGAAATCAGCTGGAGTAACGATGATTCGCTGCGATTTTCCAGCACACTATATCCGTTCATGAGCGAATGTAGCAGAGATGGTGTATGTCTGCCGGCATTATTATTATATTCAAGCTCCGAGTGACTCAGAAGAATAAAAATCAAAATGATGGGTATGGAGACCAGACGGGAGTTCGGAATCAAAGATAACCATTCTGTTTATCATGGGGGAGATGTATAGTGATAGTCTGACTTTCGTTCCGGGTATCTGGCTTGTATGGAACATGCACGATGGCAGTTTGTGGTAACTTGTAAGGGAATACGTGGGAACGAGGTCCGACGGCGACAAGTAAGCCGGCCAGCTGTCACGTTACCTCCCATACCCCCCCTTTACGTTCATCTTTGTACAGCTTGTTCAATGTTGGTCCAGTGTCTGCGGCCTTACTCTGCGTCCCATTGGATCGCGTAGCGACCATGAGAGACATGTCACTATAGCGGTATCCGTTCCCGACGCTCAGCGGATTCGACTATACGTCAAACTATCATCTGTGTTATTGTCTTTGTCTCTGAGTCAAAAATAGGGAATGACAAGGGTCTCAAACAAGTGAGTGGTGATATGCTGATACACATCTCTAGTTGATCTCAGTTCTGATGCGCCCCGCAGTGAAGATTGGCGTTTGATCACTAAGTGAACGCTTGGAGATAGGCAGACTTAGACCGATGGCCAGCATGGCCATACTTCGGTCTTGATAGAAATAGTGACGAGATATCGAAGTATCGGTACCACAGGATATGGACAAAACCATGTCGCATTCCGGTGTTAACGGGGAATGTGCGGCCTTGTCATTCTAAACAGTCGATCTTGTAAAACTGATTCGTGTGAACGCCTCCCTATACCACCTATATAAGCCTCCCTGTATTGCAGCACCCCACGATTTCCCTTTTGGACAACCTTAAGACGAAACTGGCTCGGGGACGACCCCCGTTGCTGGCAGGCCGCGATTCTTGTAATGGATATCGAAAAGGCTCTTCCCCGCCTCCCCGATCCCCTCCATCCTAGGGATAGTGCAAGGAACCACCATCCCCCTCGCGATAGCCTCTCGACAGATTGCAGCTTTAACACACTCGTTAACGACTCTTCACGTCCTTCCCGTGTACAAAAAGAACCTCTATCTTCCCCGACAAGCGCGCCTTGTACAAGTGAACAAGACGTCTTCCCACAACGCAAACGATATTTAACTGTCTTTGGAGCGTTCCTTGCCCTTTTCTGTACTTTTGGGCAAATGAATTCTTTCGGTACTTTCCAGACGTGGTATTCTATCCATCAACTGAATGATCTCCCTTCATCGACGATTTCATGGATCGGTTCTCTACAGCTTTGGGTATTCTTCTTTTCGGTACGTCCTCAAATCATAGTTGCGCGTTGGAAATTCTAAAGAGTAATTCTCTTTTCCCCCATGACAAACATCTAGGGCAGTGCAATAGGCTATTTCTTCGACATGCATGGGCCAACAGCTTTAATGACGTGCGGAACAGTCTGCTTTGTGTTGAGCACAGTCTTTACGAGCATTTCGACACACTATTATCAATACATACTGTCGCAAGGTATTCTCTTCGGTGTAGGTGTTGGTTTGCTGTGAGTTCACTAGTCCATTCACTGTCCGTGTTTCGCGGGTTTCGCGCACTTTCTGCCAACGTCTTGAACGAGGTTTGCTCTGCGCAAAACTCGTGTTTTTGTCTCATTTCAATCGCATTTCTTTCATATTGGAACGCGCGCGTTGAACCTTCCGTCTCGCTGTAACAGGTTTTATCCGCCGCTTGCGAGTGTATCTAGATCGTTTGTAAATTACAGAGCTACGGCTTTAGGGATCGCTGCTGGGGGATCTAGTCTTGGTACGTATTGCCGTAGCTTTGGGCTCTCTGCGTCTACTAACTTGGTTTCTCTAGGCGGTGTTGTATATCCAATCATGCTTCGTGGCCTTTTCGATCGTGTTGGTTTTGGGTGGACGATGCGAATCAACGCGTTGATGAGCTTGGTGTTATCAGTTGCCGCTACGTTGATGGTATCATCACCCAAAACTTCATCAGGGTCGAATGACGAACGAAAAGAGGAAACGGGCCGCAGTTCCTTTTCCAAATATTTGATTATCTTTGGGATCAATGACTCGAGGTTTTTACTTTTGATCTTTGGTAGTAGTCTCGTGGCTCTAGGTACGGAATTTTTTTTTAGCCCAGATTTTTAATGATGCTCATTTCATAAATCTTTACTCGGCGCTCCATCCAGGTTTATTCATCCCCATCTTTTATTTATCCTCCTTTGCACATGACATCTTGGGCATCTCGTCTTCTACATCATTCCTAGTCATCGCAACCCTCAACGCTGGTGGTGTCGTCGGCCGTGTCGCGCCCGCTATCATATCCGATCGTTTAGGTCATTTCAACATACTCGTACCTTCGGCGTTCCTCAGTGGTTTGTTCGTCTTGACGGCATGGTTCGTTCCAGCTTCTGAAGCAGAAGAGTTGTTCGCCCAGCTCCAAACTCATCATGATTCCACTTCGACTTCTGTGCATAGTTCATTAGCCGCAGTTTTAGTCTTTGCGGTCCTTTATGGAGTCTGCTCGGGAGCATTCATATCACTCATAAATCCGTGCATTGTGAAGGTTACCAAGGACGTGAATGTTGTTGGAAGGAGAATTGGCTTCTTCTATACTGTAATATCATTTCCGTGAGTACATAACATCAGTCTTCGAACTCTTCTCGACTATAGTTATAACTCTACTCGCTCCGTTTCATTTTAGATCACTGGTTGGCGGTCCGATTGCAGGTAGCCTACTCAACTCCGAACATGGCTCCTACCATGGAATGATTCTGTTTTCTGGAATCACACTCATCATAGGGTCCCTTTTCTTGTTCATCGCGCGACTTTTTGTTGATAACAGAATATGGGCTAGGGTCTGAGAAAGGAGATAGAGATCTTGTTATCCGAAGAAATCCTTCCTTCTCTTTATGAGACCCCACCATTTCATATATCAACGAATCACGATGCAAGACCCCCCTAGTTGTATCGAAAATGAATTTTGTGATGCCACTAAGGTCTTACATACCTTGATGCTTTGCATAGATCGCTTAATGAACGCGCTCCCAGTGCGTTCCAGGGCTGTAGGAAGTCCGTTCTCAGTTGGAACAGACGCATGGGTCGCGTGGGTCATCCATCGTGATGTTCGGAGAGCACGCTGGACACATGCTACTAACTACCGAGTTTCATCTACGCTAGCGTATTGAAAAGCGGCGGTCGGAACTTGTATGTAACAGGTCTATCTGGCAATGAACCCTTTCTAGGTGGATACTGCATACTTGTGTCGTCATTAGAGCGACGCGCCAGCGTTCGCTTTCTAACGTTTCAAGTTTTACCCTTGTTTACTCCCTCCACCACCCACCTCCTTTCCGCTCCTATTTGATGCCTGTTTGCTTGATACAGTTGATAACGTTAATTGTTTTTTCCGCCCTCAAGTGATCCCCTTTCCTTCTCATATTGAAACGACCTCCTTCTCCTATCCACTATTATCAATGCTTCTCAAGAATGAACGCTTCCTCATTTATTCATCTTTTACCACGAAACTTGATGATTCTTGATGTTCACCGTACGATACCCCCTATACTTCACGTTCTAGATGACCCAACCAAAAAAAGACCATTGACGGTGTAATTTTAATTACCTACTTTATCTTCATCTTGTAGAGTGTTTTTTATGTGTTATACCTAAGTATTCGAAGTATAGTACATTCTTGGATGTTAACTCTATTCTCGATGTATCAAAAGATAAAATGAATGATTGCCTAGGTTTACTACAGCCAATATTTACGTTTCCATCAAGCTCTAGACAAGGAACGCGCATGATCATACTTGTCTGGCGTCTTGCTACTTAAAAGAAGTCGAAGATATATGCCAAGTATGACAAAACTGATAAACTTTCACCGAAGCCGTTCAGCAAAGACAAAAATGTTCAGGTGCATTTTGAAAGCCTCGGCGATGATAATTAATAATTCAACAACAAGCAGGACTCTGGTGGATGCAGGAAGTCGTGTGCACCCCTCATAACGCCATTAATATTTCTACCTGAAGGCGTCTCGAATGTTTACATAGCCCTTTCCTTTCTCGCTGTATTTTTTACGCTTGGAATGACAAGATGATATGTAGTCAATTAGGGTAGGCGACAATTGTGAAAAAGTCCTTCGAGTTTGAAATAAGATACATATCTCCAAAGACAAAGATGTCTGCCAAAGTTGAAAGCAATTCAAAGACGTCTGCTTTTGAGCTGTAAGCATTATTCAAATACACATGTGCTACAGCCATAGCCTTCCGGTGAAAAAATGTTTGCACAAAAATGTATGACTGAAAGAATCCGAAATGTTCAGACCGGAGATAGTCAGTCCCGGTGTATATGCCTGGGTCAACCTGACTACCCATAGGTGGTCCATCGGTGTCCGGAAGACTTAGAATGAGAATCGCAAAACATATCATGTACTCGGGTTTGGATATGACCGAACTGTCTTGAGAGACAGTGTATACGTACACTGCCATCGTCGTACAGGTATTGGTGGGTGAAGTTGAATTGAAAGAGGTCTCCCAGATCCCACCGTGTTCTTGTATTCAACCTGGATAATTAACAGCACAGGCACGACTTTGCAGAGTATTCACGACTGTCAACCACGTCTGCAGAGGTCTTGGTGCAAATTTTATCAGAGCTGGAATGGCTACGTAGTTCAAAAATGAAAATGAATAATGATCAGCGTTTTAACGATTGAAGAAACAACTCAAGAGTAATTACTCAAATGCTACAGAACATAATAATAAACTGATGCAGATTGAGGAAGAGATGGGCATTAGTGTGATCCAAGGTTCTTCTTGTAAGCCAGAAAGTATTCTGTGAATCTCTGTCTGCTTGCGAAAGCGGACTACCTACGATGCCAAAAGCTATATACCAACTCGCTCGAAATCATCCCCGAAATCCCTATTCAAAAGCAACGTCTTCACAAGGTGAAGGAAAATATTTCTGTTAGTTACGAGGGTGTGTAAGAAGAATCGTCCTCATGAAGGTTTTCGCCCGAGTCACCAGTATGTTCCTGTTTGGATCAGAAGCCTAGCAAGACGTGATCGATTGATCTTTAAAAAGATAACTTGGATGAACCAAATGGCCAACGTGGGGATCGAACCCAAGACCTTCGCGTTATTAGCACGACGCTCTAACCAACTGAGCTAGTCGGCCACTGATTAAAACAGGAAGTCATGCTCCATCTGTTCCCCGAAGGGTTTTGTAGTTCCTGTGCGTGCATGTCACACTTCATCGACCCATTTGAACACTGGCAGCTCATTGCTCCAACGCCACTGTAGTCAATCGTAATGAGACTGCAGGTGGCGCGGGTGCTGATTGAAACAGATCGTTCCGCGTTTGGACTATGGGTACAGAAGCAACATAGCAAATCGTAGCTTCCGGCGTGTTGCTAAATTCCCGTTCTGTGATCTACTACTGTTCTTCTGTTGGTAGTTCAGCCTTAGACCCTGTACGTTACTGCCTTCATCTTAACCACAAATATTCTCCTCTTGATACATTTACGGTGTCGAGAATAGTATCTGCAAGACAATCTCCGAATGTGTGAGTTGCGCATGATGAATTAAACCCGATACAGGATTTGAGCACTCCTTTAAACACCTACACTCACTTAAACAGTACAGTTTTTTTTAGCTACCACATCATGGGAGCCCTAAATCTGCTTTATTACAGCATAGATATAACATGCTAAGCCATCTGGACAGAGAGAACACCAGTATGACATTTCGCTATTCTGCTGGTAGGCTATGAAGTGGAATTTTTGGTTTTGACAAAAACTTATTTCGTCCTGTACACTACTTAGCATCATGTAACAGCACAGGATGAGGGCTCCTACAATGCAGACTAACAGTATGAATATAGGAACGCCCATTTTTTAGTTGCTTGTGACAAACTACAGAGGATGGGATTGATTATCCCTTTTTAGGCCAACTTTCCCACCAGGCCAACATGTCTGGCATGTACAGAAACAGACGTGCTTGCAAGCCTAGCTTTGAGCCACGCCGTTAGTCTTTGGTTCCGTTGTTCAGGACCCTGTTCACATGTAGTGAGCTATGCTATTTTTAGGCTCGTCTAGGCTCGAGCTTTTGTGTCTGAGCTCGTTCATCTGTTGGCAAGATCTTATCAGATAGTTAGTGGGTCCAATGGTGATTCTTGGATTATCTGGTTTCTCAGCTCAGCATTGTGCTCTCATTTGTTGCTAGCTTACGGGGATTCACAAGCGTTTTCACGGCGATATGGTTGCAATAAGTTTTAGTGTTTGAAGGAAAGTGACTCAACATCCTTTATGTGACAAATCATTCACTTGAGATTCTGTGGATTGAGTTTAAATCCGTAAATGTTTTGTACCGTCGGATTCATACTCATTGGTTCAACTTGCTGTATATGTCTCTGATTCCACCATCCCAGTCAGCGAAATTGTATCAATGCATCGTCCGTTGCTTGTTTTGTAACCATTATTATCGCTCTATTGATATTTCGAATCTACAGTCTTATCAGTATAAGAATAATATCGTGCACTCCTTTCCCCAGTCCACGTGCTGTTCTGAGGCCAAGTAATAGATTCTTGCCTTATCTAGGCGACCTGTTGGGTAGTCGTCAGCGATCGTTCTGGTTGTTTCTTACCGTCATAATCCTCGCAGATTAGTGCTACGTCATCGATATCCTTCCTATTAGTAGCAGTACTGCGATTCTTGCAGAGTTACGATAGCCGCGGTCTACGAGGCATCGTTTTGAGGAACCTTGTTTTGGCTTGGCTTTGACTACGATCCTTGAAGCTCGATTTTTTGCAACTTTTATGGGAACCAATGCCAGACTCGCAAGGTAGACAGCCTTCGCGATCTGAGTCGACCACGATTTTGGTGACCACCGCTGATTTGCAAAGGTGGAGATTCGCCTACCGTGAAAGTAGGATCAATTGACCTATGTCTGTGCTATGTTTTCTTATGTTGGCTTCTGAACTCTCTTGCTGATGTTTGTACAAGGTATCTCATGCTTTCCAGTTACGGAGTATACTGCTAGCAGCAGTGCTGCCTCCTTCTCTTTGCTACCTATAATGTCTGTTCATCTCTGTGTCGCCGTATTCGTCATCTTTCCCTTTCGGGGTTCGAACCAAGTCTTGTATGCCGTGTTCGGAAGTGCGATTAATAATGATCCCGTGCCTAATTGCACTTCGGAATAGGAAATAAGTTGTCCCGGTTAGGCGATGTGGCTTCTGGTATGGTGGCAGGGTGGCGGACCGGTGAGTTCATGACATTACCCCCCCTCTAGGAATTATTTGTCCTCGAATAATGCGATTTGCAATGGAGAATGAATAAATCTCCAGATTCGCAAACTTTAACCAAAATTAATGCCGTAAAATGATCGAAAATTCCCGGCAGAAACTTCAATATAAAGTTATCCATCGATCGGTGCCACTCTAAATCTCTCTTTACAACTCCCAGCATCAAGTCGCAATGGCCAGCAGCACCAACACCTCCGCATCTACCAACGCGATTACACCCGCTCAACGAAAGGAATGTGTCAAACTCCTTCGTTCCTTTCATAAGGCCTCCGAGTTTGTTGACATCGACCTTACGCGACTCCAAGAGCCCCTCCCCACCAATCCAACACCGCGACCACGCACTGATCTTCAAGAATCGGTCGAGTTTTGCCATTATTTTGCTTTGGCAAACTTCCGAATTCGAATTCGTGCCCATCAAATCGCAGGACTCAACGCTACAGAATGCGATTTTCTCCCCACCTTCGACAATCTTGCCATGGCGTCCTTCCAACAGTACAACCAGGCATATACTGCCACAAGCACGACAACTCCTCCTTCTTTCGAACAGCTTTCCGATGCCCAGCTCCTCCACGGAGTTCGTGGGTTGATATCATGGGTAAACGCCTTTGTGCGTTTACAATCATTTCTCTCATGACTGCGACTAACCCATCGGCGATCCTTCTAGGCGCAAACGTTTGAAGTTATTTGCGAATTACACAACCGGTACGCAGCTGAGGTGTACTGCGACGATGAATTGACCCAGTTGTTCTTCCGCACCGAGGAAGTCATGAAGCAAATCGTGAACTCGTTCCTTCGGTCCGAACTTTGGCAACCCATTGATCCTGAGTTCCCGCCTTTTGAACCTTGCGCCATGATTTCTTTCCGTCATCCTCTACCCAAACTCGCTAAACCAGTTTACCACGACCTCTCCTATCCAGATCCTTTTGGCGATCACCAAAATGACGATATTCGATACCCACAACCCAAGTCCGACGCGATTCTTCGACGTAAAACAGAGTTGGAGCGACAAATCGCGAAGAGTATGGTCGAATGGCTTGCGATTACCGAACCCGCCAACTATTATGGCCGTCAAATGACCCAAGCGCTCAAGGCCGATCCGCGATTCGTCGGTGATTTCCTTTATGGACAAACACATCCCGGATCCAACAAGCACGTCAATGATCCCTTCTATAAACAGCTGAATTCCAACTTCCCTGTTTCACCATATCGTACTCCATATATCCCCGACCCCAATCACGACGACAAAACTTGTCCTGGATGCGTAAGTTATGCGATTCGGCGTCAAAATGCCATTTCGAGCTCCCTCTTGCGCGATTCCGAGCCAGCTACCTCTATCCCCCACGACGAGGACATACACATGTCTTCTCCACCTCTTCCTCCTCTGATTCGGCCTTTATCACCTCCCGATCCCGAAATCCTCTCTGTTCCTCTCGAATCACTACCGCGTGTTCAAAATCGCGCATATGTTTATATCCCGTCTTCGAAATCGCGGGGAAAACAGCGTGCTCGAGATCCAACACCATCCGAGTCAAGTTCGGATGACGAATGGCAGCCGGATGCGACCTCGGCTAAGCGCAAGGCATCGGAGGAACCTGGGCCAATTAAATCCGCCAAAAAGCCGAAGCCCGGCGACTTCACGGCACCTTCCTCCAAAAGAACTCGGAAACCCAAAGGCGATACCAAAATCGCCGATCTCGACACAATTCGCGAATGGGTGTCCAAACCCTTGCGCAACACCCCAGCGATTCACTTCACTTACCCAACCTATACCGACTCCGATCTTTTGCCCTCAATCCCATGGACCAACAACGAGGATCAGCAGATCCACCCTCCTTCTGTCTCCGAAAGGGTAAATCGTGTATCGAATTACGCGTCACCCCAAATGAGTATTCGTCCCATGGAGATGTGGAGATCGACGACTCCCCCTCCTGTTGTATCCAACAGATCATTCTCTCGTGTTCAAGCAAACTTCTCACTTTCTCGTACTCCCGGCGTCATATACCTCCTTCCTCGCGATCCGTGCAAACTATGCGTGCGACAAGGATTTGTATGTGCATACCCGAAACTTGCGTTTTCCACTTGGGATGAGCCCAAGCCCGAAACCAACCGAAGGTGTCTCGGTTGTCGATGGAGGAGCATAAAGTGCGTGTTGGAGGAGATGGATCAACCACATCTCCGACCATACCAATGGGATGGGTACAAGTTCGTCCCCTTTCACCATCGTAGGCCTTTTGGTAAGTTCCGTCTCCATCTGTTGTTGCGATTTGCGCGACTAACGCTTCTTTCTTGCCAGTTGCGCCCATCGACAACAACTTGACACCTACAACAGAACGGTGGAGGGATATTGACACAGAGACGGATCGGGGAAATGCGGAAGCGGGACCATCGAGGTCTTCTTGAACTTTTCGAATATAGTGCAATCTTGTGTATCTCGTAGCATAGTAGTCTCGTGCGATTTAGTCGCAAAACATGATTTCTTGAATGTCGCTTCATGCGACTCGTACTCCAATTCCGTGTGTGAAAGTTTCGATGTGTGAGAAAGTGAGATTCAACCTTGAATCTATATCCCAAAAAGGTCCATATGCTCCGAGGAGCAGACCAAAGTCGCGAATCTACTCCAATGTTCGTGGCTCAAGGCGTTTCAACATAGGAGGATAAGTCGACTGTCAACGCGGGTGTCCTAAAACCAAAAACCTAAGTCCAAAGTGCTTCCGATGTGCGATTCTCGTGAATCGCAAGTAGTACTGGCTAAATCGCACAGTCTACAACTTCATAACGAATCTCCCAGATCCGCCTAGACCTCCCACCAAATTCTCCAGATTCAAAAGGCGTTGTTTTATCCAATCTAGATCTGTGGTGTGCCCATCATTCCTAAGATGGGTGTCGACCAAATCTCTAATCCTCTTTGCCTCCGAGGTATATTCCTCCATCAAAAGAGTACCTTCGAACCACCTCCTCTCCAGATCCAAAACTCGATCGCAAAACACCTTCATCCGTTCGGCTGCAAACCAGGGCCTCAAAGTGGATAGCGGTCCCAAATGAATATTATATTCATCCGCTATGGCTCCCATGTATTCTCCATAGGACATCCCCCTTGGTGCGATTCCATCTCCAAACTGGGTGGGAGCATTATTCGCAGTTCTTCTACGCGCTTCCTGTTTAGTCCTAACATATTGGACTACATTCCGCTTGCGAAATAACTCGTTTAATGCTTCCTCACTCTTCCGATTCGCAAGGATCCATTGCAACACTTCGGAGTATTCTTCATTGAGAATTTCCTCGAGTGATAGCATCAAATCCTTTTGCGATATGGAATACCTCTCAATGAGGTCCAGTTTCAAAGTAGATGTTTGTCGGAAATGATGAATGACGGATGCGATTACCAACTTTTGGTGTAAGATTCGGTATTGGATAGAGATAGGTGATTGCCTCATTCTTGGAAGCAGGATATCTAAAGCCGAAAACAAACGGCGATTCCATGCGAATACCAAGATATGATGCAAGACGTAGTTTCTAGAGAGTAGCGCATAATCATATGCGACTACGAGAATAGGTTGCATGAGGTTGCGAATCGCAACAAATACGAGTAGTGCCGCCTTGGCACAAGTTATCCAAAATGCGAGTACCAAGAGTATGGCTCCTATAGCCACAGCGTAAGATAAATCGCGGTCCATTAGAGGTTCCTTTAGTCTCTAGAGCTAGATTCCAAGAGTATAGATCTTGATTTCGATAGCGAATATAAGTGCTCGTATACAGAGCGAATGAGTCGAGTAGGGGATAAGTACTCGTCCGTTAAGGAACACCAAGTCTCGTGTTATAATAGGAGTACTTGATACTAGAAACGAATGCGAATCACAATAAATGTGTCCGGTAAAACGGTGAGCGAATGTTGGTGAGACTTCGATCAATGAATGAGAAATAGGGGAACGCAACGACAGTGCACGATCGACACTCCTGAACAGTAAGGAGAATCCAATCTACTGTCACGACCTGACCTAAAAGCAATACACCCTTGCCTAACCTAGGCAACCTGTTGGGGAGTGACAGCGATCGTGCGATGGAACCTGACCCTCTAAGCCTCGAGAGTAGTGCGACTAGTCGATATACGCCTATATCAGACTGCGATTTGTGCGAATAACGATAGCCACGGATACGAGGAACCAGGAACCTAGTGTTGGCGACTCAGACTACGAGCCTAGAAGCTAGAAGAATGGAACTAGTATGGAAACCAAGGAGAATCGCAAGATAGACAGCCTTCGGAGCTGAGTCGACAACGAGAGTGGTGCGAATAAGCAAGTCGTCACCTACCAGGAAAGTAGGATCAATAGAACAATGTGTCCTATGACAACTAAGATTGGATTCTAACTAGTACTGATGGTTATACAAGGTATATATACTATAAAGTAAAGGAGTATACTCCTAGCAGCAATAATGCCTCCTCCTCTCTGCTACCTACAATGTCTGATCATCCCTATATCACCTGTCAACCCCTTCGATCAACCAAGTCTCAGTGCCACATTAGAGATCGGCCCCTAACGTATTGTATGCCGTGTTCGGAAGTGCGATTAATAATGATCCCGTGCCTAATTGCACTTCGGAATAGGAAATAAGTTGTCCCGGTTAGGCGATGTGGCTTCTGGTATGGTGGCGGGGTGGCGGACCGGTGAGTTCATGACACCGAGTCTCTTGGAGCGTCTAACAGACCATCCAGAATCGACGTCACCGAGTCTCCTGAGACGTCTAACGGACCATCCGGAGGAGTTGACCAGAGTACTGCCGACAAGTGCTTGGGCATCATCAAGGAGTTTGAACATGGTACGAGAAGCAAGATGTGGGCATGGTTCGGGATCCAGAACTCCATCGTTGGGGCATTGGGAGGAAAAGAGAACAAGGAAAGGAGGAACACTGCCCTCGGCTTCTATTACCAACTCCTTGAAGACACCGACACTAAGCTCAAATCCGTCATCGCTACCGAGCCTAAATCACTCAGACCCGAGCGCGTCTCCGATAAACAAAGCTCTAACAAGCAAAAAGGACGAGCTCGTTCAGTTAGCACAGAGAATGGATCATCTCGAGAGGGATCTCAAGACAACGAGGATGAAGACATTGCAGGGGATGAGAACTCACTTGTACGAGAGAAGGTCGATAAATGACAACTTGCATGGCTCTTACCCGAAGGAGCCATTATCTTTTCATCCAAATCTGTCGTCGAGAAAAACCGACTCACTTTTACGAACTGGCGTAGAGACCCTTCCCTTGTCAAATCCTCTGCACTTGCCCAACCGAGTTGCCCGGAATTCCCTGACTCCGAGTGGACCAATCACTTCAAGGGCAAACCGGTCGATTTTGACGTCCTCATTACCAGCACAGTCACTCTTGACTATGACACCAAGCAATCTATCAAACTCGGGGATGGAGAGCTCAAATTCGGAGTCAAAGCACCAACTAGAAAAGTCAAAACTCACGGAGACTGGGTCATTGCCTGGGACATGTATGGAGAAGTTCTTGAGTACACCATGCCATGGAGACGAAGTGAGAAGCAGGAATATGGAAAATACATCACCGGACTTTTCAAAGCCTTCTCAAACACCCTCTCCGCTCACATTAACGTTATCAACTTTGACAAAGCCGTCCGTCACCGAGTCTCCATGCGTAAAGACCTCCTCTTGTCAGACGTCGCCTCGTTCCAAGATCTCTATATCACCTGGGTTGCCAACGCTGCCGGCTCTTCAGGAACAGTTAATGCCTCCGGAACGAGTGCTAACGTTCGTCAACGACGCCGTCTCGACGCCTCTGACATCTGTCGCAGATGGAACATCAGCAAATGTCCATTCTCTCCCCGAAACTGTAGATACTTACACATCTGCACATGGTGTCGAAGTGGAGAACACACGGGAAAGGACTGTCCAAACCGTACCTCTGGTTCGGGGCAGTGAAGACTTTGATAGTGGTCTGAGAAGAGATAGATCGCGAAGTTTAGCGAAGCGTCCGGCCTACGTTAGGGATTTGATGTGGTCAAGTGAAGAAATTGAGGGAGAAGAAGGAAGGAAGTTGACGTTGGCAGAAATGACCGAGTTTATGGAACCGCTCCCGAAGGTCCCGGATTATGAAGTAATCAATTCAGTAGCACTCAATACCATCCGTTCCAACCCGCATCTTTTCGGTATTGTCACTCCCCTTCGCGTTGATGCCTTCGAGCGCCTCTCAGAGTCTCATCCAAACCGTGCTTGGAGAGATTCCGTGTTACGAGTCCTCAAACATGGTGCATGGCCCTGGGCCAATACCGACGTCCCGGATATGCCCATTACTCTGGATCGCTCATACCCTCTCCGAGATGAGGTACATATAAAATTCTCTTGTGAACAGGCGAGCGTTGAGGTATCAAAAAATCGTTTTTCTCAGCGGTTTCCCAAGTTGTTGCCTGGGATGCAGAGCGTGCCCGTCGTCGTTGTCCCAAAACCCAACACCGACAAGTTACGTATGACAGTACACCACAGTGCACCTCCTTTTCCTATCAACTCCTTTATCCCTCGAGAAAAAGTGCGAGTCCCTCTTGACAACCTTCATGATCTCGGTGCTGCGCTTATCCGTTTTTGAAAAAAGTTTGGGAAGGAGGTCAAACTAGTTGTGTGGAAGTCGGATGTTTCAGAGGCCTACCGTCGTATACCGATGGACCCAAGATGGCAAATGAAACAAGTCGTAAAGATAGATGATGGTTTTCATGTGGATAGGTGCAACAATTTTGGGGACCGCGGTGCCGGTGGTCTTTGGGGCAATGTGATGGGTTTGGCAGCGTGGATAGCTAAAGTGGTCAAACTATTGGAGGACATTTTCACTTATGTTGATGATAATTTCGGTTTCGAAGAGGCGGAAAAGATGGCATGGTATGAGCCTTATTGGAAGGAGTTGCCGGAGAAGCAGGTTAAACTTTTACAACTTTGGGACGAGTTAGGAATCCCGCACGATGCACCCAAGCAAGTTTTCGACTCAATCCTCCTTATCATCGGCTTCATGGTAGATCCAAATGCCATGACCATTTCTATGTCCGATTCCTCGAAGTCCGATCTCATAGCTGCAGTGTCTACTTTCGCTGTCGTTCGTGAGCGTCGTCCCTTACGGGAATACCAGCAAATTGCAGGTTGGTGCAACTGGGCTTTCAACGTATACCCACTACTTCGGCTGGGCCTATCCCAACTATATCATAAAATATCAGGAAAGTCAGATCCGAATGCGAGTATTTGGGTGAGCAAGGCGATGTGTAGGGAGTTGTGGTGGATGGTCAACCATATGAAAGATAGTGAAGGGGTGAGAATGTTGTATGCGGAGGACTGGTCTATAGAGGATGCAGATGTTGTTTTGTATTGCGACGCTTGTCCGAATGGTTTAGGTTTTTGGGTCAAGTTCGGCGATTCTCATTTGGGTTTCCAACACCATGTGAATGACCCCTCACCAGGTATTTTTTATTTCGAAGCACTAGCAGTCTTGTCCGCTTTGGTTTTTGCTATCGAGTCGTCGAATCCACCTCCATATCGGGTTGTGGTGTATACGGACAACACAAACACCGTTGACATGTTTCACAAGCTCAAGGCAACTCCTAAATACAACTCCATTCTTCTTACTGCCGTTGACTACATGATCCATTCTCGAACTCAGCTTTGCGTGCTTCATATCCGGGGGGAAGACAACGTGGTCGCTGATGCATTATCTTGTTTTGAAAATGAGAGAGTGTATGATCTTATCCCATCATTATTCATTACTCCTTTTATACCCCCACAGTTATCGCTGGGGGCGATTCTATCATGATCCCTTCGTCAACTGGGTCTCGGAGTCGCAAAAAGCGAGAGACCTGGACCCATGAGCGCCTTCTACATGAGAGGGCGCTTGCACTCAATGCTGCAATCGATCCCTCTTCCAAATCAAGCTACTCTTCCGCTACCGAATCTTACTACGAATTTTGCCAAAACCATGCCCTCGAAATTGATCCAACTCCCGACACACTCAGCCTGTATACAGCATACATGTGTCATTTTATCAAACCTCCTTCCGTCTCGACTTATCTTTCCGGTATCTGTCACGACCTTGAGCCATTCTATCCACACGTCCGTGAAGTCCGAAGTCATTCTCTGGTCCGAAAAACTCTCCTAGGCTGCAAAAAACATCACCAATATGCTGCTAAACGTAAACGCGCATTGGAGAGGGAAGAACTATCAGGGGTTCATAAACAGATGGGCGATAAGCTCTCCCATGACGACCTCTTATTTTTATCAATTCTTTTCGTTGGTTTCCTCGCTGTTATGCGCTTGGGTGAACTGGTCTACCCGGACAACAAACGCCATCAGGAGTTCTGTAAAGTGACCTTGAGATCTTCATTTACGATGGCAGGGGATCATTTCCATTTTACTTTGCCGACTCATAAAGCGGATAAGGATTTTGATGGAAATATAGTGCGGGTAGAGTTGCGAGATGACACGGTGGAAGGTTTTGAGCTGCTGAAGGAGTATATGCGTTCTCGAGATACCAAGTTCCCTGTCCACCCAAATTTGTGGGCCCGAGCAGATGGCTCTGTACCCACACGGAAATGGTTTATTCGGCGCCTTCGAAATTTTTTCCCGGAAGACGTTGCTGGTCATTCTTTGAGGTCAGGTGGGGCTACGTATTATGCCCTGCTTGGTTACACTATGGAACAAGTCCAAGCCATCGGTCGTTGGTCTTCAGATGCGTTTAAAATCTATATTCGTAAGCACGCTTCTGTGCTAGCGGCTCTCCTCCTTCACAAAAGATCGACTACTCCTCCATAAGGCTCAGCACGGATACATCCGCGGATGACCGGTATCTGTACCGGCCGGTTTTTGAGTTTCAAAAATCCAAACCTGTATCCGTCCGGTTTTGTGGGCCGGATAACCGGTATCCGAAGTATCCGACCTGCCGGTTACCTGAAAAATGCAGGTACCTGCAGGTAAAATGGAAATTTTCTTTCAAAAATCAATGTAAAATAGATATAAAAATTTATTTATGTGTAAATCTGAAACATTTCAATCTAAAACAATAAATTAATCAAGTGCGAAACATCTTTTTTAAGCTTGTATTGATTTATTATGATGTAAATGCTTTGATTTATGTAGAATCATCAATATCTCAGCCTCTAGAGCACAGATTTGGGTAATTTCTTGACTGTTAGTTAGGAATATTCCAAATACATCCTTTTCATTTCTAGAAGTAGTCACAGAAATTTCTTCCTGCTTATTTATTCAGTCTCCCAAAAATTGTGGCACCATGAATTTCCAAGGCAAGGGACCATTCTAAAATTGCATTCAGTATGCCACATTGTGGAAGTTGATAAGTTGTACAAATTCCATTTCTAGGTCATGTGTTCAAAGTCAATATATCAAGCTGTAAGAAGATAGATATTCAAAAGATCTTTTAATGAATAAAAAAAAGTTCAAACTTCAAATGTATTCATTGATACAATTGATTAAACACAAAATACAATCTTTAAATATGAATAAGTAGCACTTCATTGCTAAATATCTGCAACCATTTGCAGGTTTGTGCAGAAAGTTGTAAAAAAAATCAAGTATACCAAGGATTTTTATATCAATTGTGTATGCCGGATACACCAGATACCTGCCGGTTTTCACATTTTTTCAAAAATTCAAACCGGTATCCGCAAGTATCTGTATCTGCGGATCCGGATACCAAAAATTACCAGAACCGGCCGGTTTTCCCACGAATAACCAGCAGGTTAACCCGGCAAAACCGGGATCCGTGCTGAGCCTTACTCCTCCATAATCCCATCCCTTATACACTCGACTCTTACATCTTTACATCTCATACCATAGGCTCCATAGCCATCCCGAGTCGAGCTCAATCTATTCAGGAGGCGTTGCTGAGCTCAGGGCGCCTCCGTGACCACCTATACACTTTTCGCAGTGTTGCTGAGCACAGAGCACCGCGCATTTTTATCCACGGGCTCCGTGCCCATCGCTAGGACACTCGCTAACAAACCAACCAACAATTAGTTATTTTTTAAAGGTTTATCTTTACAATAAACTAATTGTTCGGTGAGCGTCTACGCAAAGTCCTATCTCTCTTTCTCATCGCTCCGTGCGCAGGACCCCAGGGTTGTCCATTTTGCCTCCGTGGCACGATCCTTGTGATCATGGTCTCCGTGACCCCTCTGGTCTTCGTGACCCCTTTTCTCCTTTTCTGTTTCATACTATTCTTATTATAGTATTCTATCCGCCTGTCTTATACTAACTGCCAGAGGACTTGAGGTCTTTCACTCATCTCTATCACCTCAAGTCCTCTGGTACGTAAAGTTCTTTTTCCATATGCTTCTCTTACTCATCCCTACTATCTCTTCGATGTACTATAGTAAATTTGATCGTTTCTCTGTGCGCTCGCGCTACCCTCCCACCTCTCCCATTATTGTGCTATTTTTGGACGTGTAACTTTCTTGAATTTTGGTTATTGTACTTACTGTCCATTTTTATCCACGGGCTCCATGCCCATCGCTAGGACACTCGCTAACGAACCAACCAACGATTAGGCGAATTTTACGGGAAAATGCCAGACTCAGGTGACTTCACGATCACTGACCACGATTTATTTCGAGACCACGGCTGATTTTCAAAGGTGGAGATTCCCCTCGTGAAAACAATCATTCACCTTGTCTGTGCTTCTTTTCTTATGTTGACTTGTAAACTCTCTTGCTTTGCTATGTATGTACAGATCGCATGCTTTCCACTTACAAGACATGCGCAGCAGTGTGCCAACTCCTCTTTGATCTACAAGTCCGTTAATCTCTGGCTGCCGTATTCGTATCTTTCCCTTTCGGGGTTAGAACCAATGAATATGCCGCCTTTCGGCGAATTGACTGAAAATCATTGTTGTTTTTCGCGGATTTGCCTCATAGATGTATGGTTCTTCCAAAAATGTACAGGAATGTGGTCAGGGCAACCTTAAGATGGCTTTGCACGTGTGCGGTCTTTTGGTAAGATGGATCACCAGATGTCAACCATGGACATTCCTCAACTCCTTACAAAGTCCGAGAAACGGTCATGCCTAGGGTTTGCGCGACCTTCCGGGGAACAGAAGATGATATAAAAGAGAGTAAGATGTCGCACTGTATACCATCGTGTTCGCCCTCTAATTCTTCTCTGTGAATATGAAGTCTTCCCTTACACTTCTCCTCGGACTCGTAGCTTTCACCAACGCTGCAGTCGTACGTATACTTCGTGCATCTCACTCGTTCCTTTGTTGTGAACTTACAGCCAAATTGCGACTTAGATTCAGAACAGGAACAGAGACAATCAGGGAGTAACCGATCCCAGTCCTCAAACGCTCACCGCAACCAGGGTCTTCCCCTCTGTGGTTGATTATCCCCCCTACATGATGCATCAGGAAAATGGTCCCGGGATAATATATTTGCTAGGTTAGCAATTAATATCGCTAGTATCAGATAGCGGAGCTATTATTTTGGAAAGTAACCGATCCCCGACTCTACTTATCTAATTTGTTTACAAATTAGATAAGACAGAAACAGGGCAATTTATGTCTGGGGGTTGTTCCCTGTTCCCACGATAAATTAAGTAAGCCTTTCAATTCAATCATTAGTAACAATTCACACGTCCCAAACCGTACCCCTACGACGGATTTCACCCGACCACTTGAAACAGCAACTCACCCCGGCCAGAAAATCCTCGCTCGTCAACCCCAAACCTCCCTACAACAAGGGAACACTACCTCTCCATAACTGCACCACGCTCCCCTCCACCAGAGCCTCAATGGAGAAATACACGACCGAGGACCCCTTACGAAGACTCTAATCCTGGCTGTCAAATGTATATAGACTGCAGAGACAATCATTCGTTATCATGACGGCGTCAAGTTCATCAAGACTAAGGAGCTTCGCAATCCGAATAAATATGTACACTGGCGTAGTGAAGTTTTCGGTTTGAATTTTGTGAATTCTCATGGTTGTTCAGCCCGTGTACCGTTGATTATTGTCTGCTTCTTTCGGTCTTCTGGTCTTTTGGGAGTCGGGGACGCCCCGCTTGCGGGGGTTAGGATATTGTTCATGTTGACGTGCAGTGTCAATATAATAGTAGGATTATTCAGAAATTACTCACGCTTAATTTTTAGTCATTCCAAACTGAAACTCGTATTAACATGTTACAGTAGTTTGCGTACAAGTATTACCACCAAAAGTATGTTATTTGTTGAAAAAAAGTTGTAAGCGTTGACATCTATTGGACTCTTCAACTGTCTTATTAAGTACTTGTGTGTACGCACGGACTTGTAAAAAATTTGGATGCTGCCGACACGGACTGAGAAATTTGAAACTCCGCTTATTTAATAGTTCAGTCACATGCGGTTCTTCTTTTACTTAAACAACGACGTGGCATGCTTGTCCTCACTATTCCCCTCATCTGTTGTTCATTGCAGAGGGCCCTTCGAGTTTCCATGGCCTGGGCTATTGGTCTTTGACGTAGTGCGAGTTCTTTTACTTCTACTTACATCGTATTCTGACTTTCTCTTTCTGGTACTTCAGGAATCAGCCCTTCGAATTTCCACTGTGACGTGGCACATTTTCCTTGACTATCCCCTTGACCCTTCATTACTTGAGCTATGGGTCTTGCTGGCATTGTGAGTTCTCTTACCTTGACTCGTATCATATTCTGACTTTGTTTTGATGAAGGTCAACGTGTGTGATGAACAGACCTGTGCAACCTGAAGCCTTAACCACTGGGCTAAAAGGGCCACAATACCAGGGTACTGGTATTGGGGGCTGCACACTATATATAGTGATCTAGACCTGTTGGGTAACCAAGTTCAACCTTCTGACAACGTGGTACTTCAAGACCTGCTGATTATTGAATAGACGTGAGTCTTTCAACCAATTCCTACTTTATTTTTAACTCATTCTTATGTCATTAGTTAGTTTATTGCTTGCTTCAGTGACACATGGTCCGATGGAGTGGGATTCGATATTGTGTTGGGGACTTGGGAGCTTTTTAGAGGGACCAACGAGAACTTATTTAGTGTTGCACGCGACTCGACTCCGCTCCGGCTAGTCGCCGAGTCGAGCCGGTTTTTGAGTCATGACTTGACTCATGACTCAAGTCGGCAGAGTCATTTGGAGTCGAGCGTGAATTTTGTTCCAAATAGACTGGAATTTCACTGGAATTTCTGAGGGTAAAACAGCTCAATGCTCTTTAAAATATACTTAATGACTTCAAAAAGGTATTTAAAGCTGAAGCCAGTAGATGGAAATGTATTTGGAAAAATTTTCGAGATTGGTATGACCCTGTCATAACCAGATTCTCACGGCTTTCTCATGACCAAACTTCACATTTCTGCCATTGTACAAGGTAAGTGCTTATTTTTATTAACTTCACTCACTGTAGCAACTTGTTACAAGCTATTATACTTACTTGTAGCACTTTTACTACCTCTTTCCTTGAGGAAGCCATTTTCGACCGACTCCAATTGACTCGAGTCGGAGTCGAGTCGATTTAAATGACTTTTTTGCCGAGTCGAGCCGAAGTGAGTCAGAGCCGAGTCCTGACATCACTAAACTTATTAGTTGATTACTATAACTGTAGTAGTGTAGTCTTTCGTGCAATGTCATTTGGTTTTTGCTTTTTATCTTGTGATTGGGAAAATTGAGAGTTAGTAGTCACAGCTATTATAGAGCTAATGCGCGGATATCCTTTACTATTATGCACTAGTGCTACAGGGGGACCAGCTAATTTACAGTATTCTTCACTATAGTCAATATTACAAGTAATATCCACATATTACTGCTAAAGTAATCAAAATTATCCTGAGACCGATTTCCCGATGATTACGATGACTACCGAGGTTGTATGGACGTGAGTAGCTGCTATTCATCTCTGATTCTCTTTTGATTTCGATTTCTTGGCCGCTAGCCAATACCCTACACCAACTAGCCCCAATTGAAACGGAGTCTCATTTTCTTATCATACAAATGTGCATATTCATTCTTCTTGGTCGATGACGATTTCTTAGAAATGTTCTGGACGGTTCGACGCAAAACGGAGTTCCATCTGGGAGGTCGTAACAGGCATGCCGTAGTTTTGTCGACGACTTGTGATATCAATACGTTTTGCTTCATAGTTGGTAATTCAAACGGAGGGATTCTCGGAGAGTTTCTTTCATTCATCGGTAAAGCTTGAATTTTAGCTCTTCGTTATTTTAGTTCAAACATTGAAACTCGAAAAAGCTCAGCCTAAACTCCAACAATGACTAGACGCGATGGGGAAATAAAATCACTGAAGAATTTACTGAACCCAAGTAGTAGTACTGGTAGTACAATAGAACCCTCGTCATGTGACTCAATTCCTTCGAATTTTGCCTTGGAAATTGTTACAGTAGACCGTATCTGCAACGCGGATTTTTGGTCGTTGTTTTTCATATGCGTTGAGGAACAATATAGATTTATCTAGGCCCCACCCGAAAATCTTTAAGTGGGTGGTTGACCAAACACCATGGTAACTTTTCATTCGCCCATTTCCGTTTATCCGTAGCACCATTACTTATTTTTCGACATTCTGGGTACTTGGTCTAGTAGATGTTGATGTGGCAAGCGGAAATCATGAAAACGGCGCGTGTCAAGTACACTAGATGGCTGAGTTTGGTGTAAAATGCTTTTAGGTATTTAAAAGTTGATACATTCTTCGGTTACCTTACGATTTGTGGCTGACTTTTAATGAAGGCAGGTACGCTGATTGGACGGAACTTAGCCATGCTTCTGCTGAGATAGAGAGGTATGGCATCAGTTCTATAAGCAACGGCGAACTTACAACAAGGTTCATTGTGGCTCACCTTCAAGACAATTCTGTACTATGATTAGAGGGTAGTCTCACTGTATAATATTGGTCCGACTACCGCCGTAAATCAACAATGATATAAAGGTCCAGTGTAGTGCATCACAAAATTAACAGCAAACAAGATGCACCTCCTTTCCACTTGTCAAGAACTGATATCTCAGCTGGGTTTGAAGCAACATTCTGAAGACGGTAGACATTCTTCGAACTATTTTCCGGCGCTATTTATCCACTCGTGCTTCAGGTTACTATCTAGAAACAGACCGGCAGACATATGAGGTACTAACTCCATTTGTTGGTAGGTCATTAGGGTTCCTAGATATTAATCCATACCCAGACGTTATGGGGGTTAATTTGATTAGATGATAGTCCTCCCAGATCTTTGACCACTTCAATATACTATCTACAAAGCTATCACCATCCAGAAAGTTACTTCCACATGAATAAATCAGTGGTAATTATTTCAATATGAACATAGGTCTGCAAGTGCATCTAACTAAAAACGAAGCACAGACATACCACATTCTTCATCAAGAGCGCGTTGAATACACTTTAATCACCCCAGGAAACCCACCACATGTCGAGGTCAAAATCATGGGTGAAAACATTGCTGCTGGGGAGATGCGACAACTCATTGTTGGAACCGGCGTTTGAAAAAGCTCGAGATTACTGACTGAAGATCTCGAGTCAACAAAATCCCAGGAGGAACAAGATAAATGTTTCAGTCTGATAATTGAGGTCGTTGTCCCCGGGTTTGACTGGAGAGACCATGAACGGATGAGGATAGATGATCTTGAGATGCTCTTCAAAGACATTGATGGGGGCGTGATGACTGTCGAGAGCATGAGAAAACGCATTAAGATGTAGAATACTTATGTGCTAAATGTCGAAATGTCAAACAATAAATGCATCATCTCGTAGTTGCATTGAAATGGTCATTGGTACAAATCACC
>ML179574.1:0-62941 GCA_004369135.1 Dendrothele bispora CBS 962.96
AAAAAAAAACAAAAGTGTGAATTCCTCTTGCGAATCGCAAGATCATGTATAACAGATCGTTTTGTTTTTACGCACCCTTGCCTCCACACATCTCCTCTGAACGTTCATCCTCACTTGCAAACCCAGAATCTCCGTTAACGGACCGAAAATGTTGATCCAGTCCTTTTTCAGAGGTGTCATTCGATGAGGCGGGACGGGTATCCTTCGAGTTTCTGATTTCAAAAGTGCTCGACCTGCATTGGCTGGTAAAGGTTCGAAAACGGGTGCACCCGATGTGTTGGGGAGAGATGAAGCGTCGAGGTCGATCATAATATCATCATCGTCGTCTACGCCTGAGGTAGAGGGTTGCATATTGGAAGCAAGGGTATCTGTGATGTTTTCTCTGGGTTCGTGCATGTCCTCGTCCGAATCATGAAGAGTAGTAGTGGGGAGGGTGGCATCAATTTTCTGTGACTTTTTGGACATTTTTCTTCGGTTTTTACGATGAGTTGGTTGAGCGACGGAAGTGCTCGGTTCGGTATGTGATACGACCATGATTGATTGGTATTACGGTGGGTGGATTTGAAGAAAGCTCAAAGAAAAAATTCGTGTGTATGTTGTGCACGATGAAGGGGATCAGGAATTTTTTTTAAGGTTAGTCTGATGGCTAGGGTTAGAACCGGAAGTTAACGCCAAGAGGCAATCAAAACAGTCACGCGCTCACTCTATATATTTACCGGATAGCCGTCATTTCAGAAAGTGCAAGTTGCCCGGGCCAGAATCAGAGGCAATCCACTATAGATAAATTGAGACAGGTGACTGACTCCCTGCACGTCGATCCATTCCATTCCCCAACCCACCAATCCACCCACAAAATCCTAAGTGGCAGGACCAAATACCAAAGTTTAAAGCTTAAGCGCCTGAGTACTCACATATATCTGGCCGGGGCTATTCGTATTCCGTTCCCTACCACCATGTCCAAGTTCGAGTTCACCCCAATCGAAGAAATTGACAAGGTTCGGAATCTCCTACCTCTCGTCTTCTTCTGTCGTGCACTGTCCTCAAACACTCTCGACATAGATTCATGCAGAGCTGAAAGCCGGCTTTTACTCCGGCAAGCTCAAAGACGTTGCTTACCGGAAATATCAAATCCTCCAACTCTTGTATCTCCTCAAAGACAATTCCAAACGCTTTGAAGAATCGTTTGCTTCGGACCTTGGCAGGCCACCTCTAGAGTCCCAATTGTGCGTCGTTTGAATCTAATCATTTCTTGTGCTGGAGGCATGTCTCACGAACACGTCGCGTGCACTCCAATGCGCGGTCCACAGTTTCGAAATTGCGTCTTGCATTGGGGAAATCTACAACTACTACAAGAGCGTTGACAAATGGGCCAAACCCGAGAGGGCACCTTTCTCCTTGCTTTGGTTCCCCATGCGTCCTACCATTTACAAGGAACCCAAGGGTGTTGTGCTCATCATTGCTCCGTTCAACTATCCCATATTCTTGTCTCTTTTGCCCTTGGTATGTGGCTTTTTATTCTAGTTTTTGATACTCAGTTTAACACAACTTGTTAGGCTTCTGCTATTGCAGCAGGCAATACCGTCGTCCTCAAGCCTTCCGAGTCTACCCCAGCCACTAGCGCTCTTTTTGCCGAGCTTTTCCCCAAGTACCTCGATAATGATCTAGTCCGAGTTGTCAATGGATCTGTACCAGAAACCACGAGGGTAATTATTCTTCTCGCCTACCTCCTGTGTTTACCTCCTGACAATTTTTGTAGCTTTTGGAGCTTCCTTGGGGACATAGTAAGTTGATATCCATTCTGCTCCTTGACTATCATTGACACATTTCGATTCAGTACTTTATACAGGTCAGAATCTTTTAGGTTTGAAATGTCAGTATCTCTAAGACTCTACAGGTGGAGGAAGAGTCGGACGAATTGTAGCTACAGCTGCAGCGAAACATTTAACACCGGTCACATTGGAGGTATGTCCACTCTCGGAATGATTCTAACTTCCTATACTACTTGCTGATTGCATGAAATTTAGCTCGGAGGCAAGTAGTCCATTTTCTCTATCCGCAAAACTCTGAAACCAAACCTCGCTTCTAGGAAAGTCTCCGGTATTCGTTGATCCCAAATGTGACCTCAAGATGACTGCAAGGAGAATCTTGTGGGGCAAGGCTGCTAATGCCGGACAAACTTGTGTCGCTCCAGACTACATCATAGTACCAAGGTCATTCCAAGACACTCTCATCAAGGCGTTCAAAGAGGCGTAAGTGCAGGACTCTTGTAACATCTTGGTTTCAAAGCTCACCTGCTTTCCTCTAGCCATGACGAGTTCTACCCAGATGGTCCTAAGGCACCTGGACAGATGAGTCGCTTGGTCACCCCTCAAGCGTTCGCTCGTGTCAGCGGACTGCTCAAGAACACGAAAGGAACTGTCGTACTTGGCGGAGAGACGGACGAGGCTACCAAGTTTATTGCTCCTACAGTCATTAAGGACGTGAAACCGGATGATGCTCTTATGTCTGAGTACGTCAAGCATTGATCTTGCCGCCTCTTGTGGCTAATGATTATGACTTCCAGAGAAATTTTCGGGCCTCTACTACCGATTATGCCCGTGGATAGCATAGATGAAGGGATTGCCTATGTCAATGCTCAGTGAGTGCCAAACAATTAATATGCCTCGAAACGCAACTGAAATTGGTTTCTCTAGTGACCATCCTCTTGCTATATATGCATTTACCAATGACGAGCAATTTAAGATGAAAAGTGAAGTCTCATTAGAACAAATTCATTCAAAATGTTGATCCCGGTATACAGTTTTCAACTCTACTCAGAGCGGATCTGCTCATGTCAATGAGACGATTATTCATCCAGGAGGTATGTGTATCTGCCGGAATAATTAGACCCATTACTAACATATCACAGCGGAGGGTCTGCCTTTCGGTGGAGTTGGTCCTAGTGGATGTGAGTGAAGTTTAATATCTCCGTACCTAACATGATTGTGACTTTCCACAGCTGGTTATCATACGGGCAAGGTCAGTTTCCATGATTGTAAAGGATTCGGTTGTGATGCTCATGACAAGTATAGTACGGGTTCGACATCTTTACCCATCTTAGGTCCTCTCTCCACTCACCCGGCTGGTACTGGTAGTTTCCCTCTTCTCTTCTTGCTTGTGTTAACCTGTATACAGGGTCGACGCGCTCATGAGCTTCCGATATCCACCTTATACCGTACGAACGTCTTGTTTCCGCCCATTGCCCATCCACTGATAGCTTTTTTCTTTTATCATCTGCGTAGGCTGCGAAAATCAAAAGCATGAACAGGACACTCATGCCAAGCATACCTGCCCGACCCAAAGGTCCTCCCAAACTCTCCTCTGGCGTGTCTTGGACTAAATGGTTTTCGTTCACTTTGGCTCTCATCCTGGCCGGGGGTCTAATAAGGGCTAAGCAGATCAAGTCGCTGAATATCGTCTAAAAATCTGATTTCTCAACTCACACTGTTTTGGAACGATACCTTGACATTCTCGGCAATTAATTGCTGTCGTTATACCCTCCACCCAGAAGTGTAGTAGCTGAGCGTTTTTGGACGAGAATCGCATTCATGGGGTGGGTATTTACAGTAATCGTTTTCCTTCTCTATTCCCGAGATCTTAGCACTTTGTATCATTATCTCTGAAATGGGTACATGTATAATGCATGCATCAGGTTAAATCGAATATTTCTGTTTTTGTATCTTGCATCTCGTCATTTTGGAATTAGGTATTTACGCTTACTTCATAACATCCAAGTCTTATCCTTGGGGACAAAGCCCGTCCAAAACAATATGGCTGCTTCAAACAACGAAGGTGTCTAGCAATCAAGGAAGAGAATCGGTCTAAATGATCTCTCACTGACTCTTTCCTTAGCTTTGCAGACCTTGTTCCACTCGTTCGCGGGTGAAGGCTCTCAAAACGTAACACCGGAGACTGTAGAACGATTGTCCAACCAACTTTCTCAACTCTTGGGTGAAGACGTCGTCCGGGACGCATTTGCAAACGGCGGTAGGGGTGCTGAAGTGTGTGTGCTTCCTGAGAAATCTATCTTCAAATCGTTGACAAGAAAAAATTTTGATTTTTTTTTCTGTGCTTTCCTCTTGTGTCCATATCACTTTTTTCAGCGTTTCAACGAAGAGGGTCTGCCTGTTGTCGATATCAATGAACCCGGAGGATCTGCGCCCGTGCCTACCAATCAGCCTATTCTCAATGAACCCGACCTCATCCCACTCTCTTCGCTCTCTTCTGCAGAACGCGAACGGAGAAGGACAGAACGCGATAGGATACTGGATCTTTTGGAAGAAGAGGAAGAGATGGAACAAAGGAGAGAAGAGGAGAGAGAAAAACAAGAAAAACAAGAAGCAGCCGAGAAGCGAAAAGAGGCTGCAAAGTTGGAGATGGAACGATTGAAAATGGTTCGTGAAACGCAGAAGAAGATGGGTAAAGCTTTGTTGAAGGGTTTGTCTGATGACAAGGAAGGAGAGGGTTCTCAAGTGAAGACAGATACGAAGATGGACTCGGAAAGTGGCAAGGATGCAAAGAAGAGTGTCAGTTTTGCGGCGGAATCTGTGTCAGATGGTACTCAGGTAGGGTCTGAAAAGGTTGATTGGGGAGATGTGGCTATCGGTAGACTGCGCGCTGCAAAGCAACTCCCCAGCCTGCTCTCTCAAAATCTTCAGAACGAGCAGCTCATGAAAACCTCAGTGGTGGAACGAATTCCCGGCATTGGCAAGGTGAACTCTGTTCTTTCCAAAACCGAACAGGCTGACTCGGACGACGAGTCAGATGCCGGTGGTGATGAGGATTCGGACGGAAGTGCGGATTTGGAGGAAGAAGAAATCGATACCGACTTTGCCCAGCAGCAGAGGGAAGTCGCACTGGAGTATCATCGAAAACGGGGAAAGATTGGAGAGGCAGCGGGTACTGCTTTCACTTCTCATTCGCATACACCGGACGAGGACCCTTCGGCAGAACCTCCCGCTTCCAAAACTAAACCACCCATGTCCGCGTTCAGGGCTAGTAAACTCGCGTCATCGTATGCTACATCCGCTCCGTCCTCTTCCCAATCACTTGGTGGATCGATTTTACCTGCATCCGGTGCTGAGACTTTACAACGCTCCATACGCATGGGCAAGCTTGATTCTGATAACAAACTTGTTGGTGGAGGTGACGGAGAAAGTGACAGCGAACGGGAAGACGAAGCAACGCAGGAGATGCTAGAACTTTTACAAAAAGGCGAGGTATACAATGTGGGACCTAACGGAGACATTCCTGCATCATCCAAAAAACCCGGGCGTCCTGCAGATACTCGCACATCACAGCCATTTACACCTCCAACACAACCTCTGCCATCAAAACCCAAGACCTCGCAATTCAAATTATCAAGATCGCAGGACAGACCGACTAGTGACGTTGACCCGTCTGCGGGGTCAAGAACAGCTACTCCCATATCGCATGTTGAGCGATCGTCTCCAAAGCTACCTTCCTCCGTGGTCGAGCGAACTGTCTCTGAAAGAAGCACACCGGTGCCTCCAGACCCTGATCCATCGTCAGCTCCAATGATTATCGAGTCTCCATCATTTCAAAGACCACCAGATTTTTCACGATCGATGGTTGTCGAATCACCGTCTTTCCCACAAAACCCTACTAGGTCTTCCAGTAGACCAGATCGACCGCCTGTGATCATGTCGGCCAATGTTCGGGAGTCAGTTCCTAAGAGTAATAGTGGTGCAGATAATAGCGAAGGAGACGACGAGGAAGCGAATGGTAGGCCACCAAAGAAAGTCTCCCGATTCAAAGCAGAAAGGATGTAGCCATACCAAAATGTAATTTTATTTATGCGTTTGTATTCCTAGATTGTGTAAATGCACTCTACGAACAGCTATCCGCAGATTCACCGACCCATTTGCTCGTGAAACCATTACAAGGAATTATGTACATGGACGAACATCTAAGTATTTATCAATACATTTGACCATGTCTTTTCCTCCGTCTACACTTTATAAACACTGTCTATTTTGTACATTTTCGTGTCCACTTCGGGTTTCGTTTGCTCCCCATAAACCGTCTCCAACTTGTACATCTTCGTCGCCGAAGCAGAATCAATTTTTGCCGGATCATCTTTCGCCGCCGTCGCAGGTTGCGCGGAACCACCAACACCACTACCACCTCCTGCTTTACTCGCCAAATTCGCTGCTTTCCCGTCCGGAATCCTGATAAACTCCATTTTTCCATCCTCTTTATTCTCTCCATCGTAGATATAATACCCTTTCCTCTCAAACTGGATGATGTCCCCTTTCTTCAGCTCTTTCACGTTCGCATCCGCAACAGCGCTCTCGCGAAACTCAGTGACAGGGGTGATATAATCCTCGACGTTATCGTTCTCTTCGAGCTTTTTCTTGGTGATGAGGTAGTCATAGTCAAGGAGAGTGACGGGTATCAGAGGATGCGTCGAAGTGGACTGGGCAAGCCATGTGATTTTTTTCTTGGTTTTCTTGAAGTCGCCTTCGAGGTGGAGCTCCATTTCGATGGAGGTGACTTGGCCGGAGGAGTTAGTGGTTTTGGAACGGACAAAGGCGTTGCCCCAGTCCATGAGAGTGATCTGCTCGTAGAAAAAGGAGTGTCAGAAGGGAATTCAATCTGAACGGGTCCGGGCAGAGAGAACTTGCCTCCTCCTGGTCCTCAAACGACTGGGCATCTTCCTGCTCAACCAAAATATTCGAAGTGTATACTGTCTGCTTTTCACCGACATCTGGGTTCTTCTTGTGCTTGGGCAAAGCCTTCACTTCAGGAGAGGTAGGTCCACCTTTGATTGTCACGAGCACTCTAAGAACATAAGAACATTAATATCTCAGTCTCTCCAGTAAAAGAAGTAGTACAATGCGTACTTTTTGTCTTCACCAACAGCCCAGTGTCTCGGAGCGATGGGATCGATAACCTTCTTGTTCAACGCCCAGATCGAATCCCACTCGAGAGAAACAACGGCTTGGGAAGGACCTTGCAGAAGCATGAATTGCCTTAACGCCTCCACAGTCAACCCACGTCTTCGGATACCACGAACGGTAGGAAATCGAGGATCGTCCCATCCTCGGACTTGGCCATTGTTTACGAATTGGTGAAGTTTGCGTTTGGAGAGGAGGGTGTAAATAAAGTTGAGACGACTAAAGAGACAAAGTTGGTTAAAGTGGCATGAAATTGAACGGAGGGTGAACAGATTAACCTGAAATCCCATATTTTAACCTTACGCAACCCAAGAGCGTCTATCATCCACCAATACTGAGGGTTACGATCACGGTACTCGTTAGTCCTCAAAGCATGTGTAACACCTTCGAGAGAGTCGACGACTGGGCATGCAAAGTCGTAGGTTGGATAGATTTTCCATTTGTCACTGTTCAACTCCTTAGTACGACGTTCCAAGTCAGAGCAAGAAAAAACTCACCCAGTACGATGGTGAGGAAGCGTGTTGCATCGGTAAATGACTGGATCGCGCATAGCTTTGTTTGGATCATCGACGCTGAGTTTAGCACGCAGACACCATTTGAGGCCCTCCTCGGAGCCGGATTTCATCTCGGCAAAATGTTTGAGGTTGTCTTCGACGCTGTCATCGCGATGAGCAGAGGCAATACCCTCACGACGCTCATGTTGCATCTAAAGACTTAGTTGTTCACCAGAAATCCATAACGAGAAATGCAAGTGAATCTTACCTGTTCACGCTCGGTGTTGTCGGTATACGCTTTGCCAGTTTCGATCATCTTGATTGCAAGGTCATATAACTGATCGAAGTAATCGGAAGTATGAGTGACGACGTCTCCGCGAATGTCTAGAAGTTCAAGATCTTGGAGGATCGTTTCCTCGAACTCGGTCTGTGACAGGAATATTTGAGAGACACGTGCAAGATTTCGAAAAAAGTGCACCCACCCTTTCCTTGGAAGGATTTGTGTCATCGAAACGAACAATAAGCTTGCCTTGGTACATTTTGGCAAAGTATTGGTTGAGCATGGCAGCTTTTGCGTGACCGATGTGGAGGTAGCCACTTGGTTCAGGAGGGAAACGCGTAACTACTTTGCCCATCTCTGCACCTTCTAAACCTAACGCGAAGCTGGCGGCAACTTTTGTGGAACGGGCTTTATTGGCTTTGGCAGCAACAAGACTAGCGAGTGCAGCCTGTGCTGAATCGAGTGATTCAAGATGGTTTGTCCATCGAAGAACATGAGGGTGTCTGCCGTTCTTCAAGAGACCCATGAATTTATTGTTTGCTATAATGATATTAATTAAGAACCAAAGATTAACAGAATGTAGACAAACCTTTCATCGCTCCCCACACCACCCAATCTGCTGCGGTGATATCATGACCGACGAGATAAGTTCGCCACGCAAGATGATTATCCAAGGATTCCAGAGCAGCCATGATATCGGGAAGTGCTGAAGCGGTCGGGAGTGTTTTTGAAAGGGCCAAAAATGATGCAGCCTTGAAGGGAGGCGCGTCACCCATCGCGTCCTTTGACGAGAATACAAAATCGAACATACATTTGCACTGTCTTCTGCGAGTCCTCCAGCTGTGGAAAGAGCATGGACGATATCGTCTTCAGTTTCGATCTTGGATCCATTAATCTCAAGGACGGGTTTTGTTATAGCTTCATCATAGGCCACTTCAATGTTTCCAACATATGTTGCAATAGTCAAGATACCATAAGGGAACGGTGATAACTTGGAGGAAAGGGTCAGAGTCCCAGACATGACGGTAGGATTGAGTTAGAGGTCGAGATGACTCGCGATCGCTGATTATCTTGACATTTTTGGAAGCTTGTCGCTGTGACAAGCGCGTCTGTCACGCATTCAACGGGTTCGCGAGAATCTTGCCGTAGGCGGCTACACTCGGAATGTCGATCTATAAACTCTCAAATTTCTCTGGGAAAGCGAAGTTGCAATCATCTTGTCCTTCAACGCTCCCCTCACTCGCTCCGACATCGTCGCAGGTCAGAACAAAACCTGCATGCAGGATGGACGCTACGGACACAAGGACCGGTCTAGACATAATCAAACTGGTGTTCCATGGAGCAAGGAACTATCGATTTGACGTCAGCAGACCGAGTCATAACGAAAAGTTTTTTAGTACTGGCTAATAAAAGCTCCTCCTTCTAATTGACTGGAGCATTTCTTGTATACCTACCGCCATGCCCATGTTGTGAGTCGGTACTTCCCAGTCTTTTCGGTCTCTCATCCTTGTTTTTAGGTCAGATCCTTCCCGAAAGTACAAACCGTACGTTCCTTTGAAAATCAAGGATCGCCAATGGCCATCCAAAACCTTTACCAAAGCCCCCATATGGCTTTCTACCGACCTCCGAGACGGAAACCAGGCCCTTGCAAACCCTATGACCATCGAGCAGAAAACAACCTTCTTCCGTAAACTCGTACAGTGTGGAGTTAAGCAAATCGAGGTTGCATACCCCGCTGCAAGTGACACCGACTTTCAGTTTGTACGGACACTGGTTGAGAATAACGAGATACCTGACGATGTCTGGATCCAAGTTAGTAGGTTTTCTTTCTATCTCGGCCTACCCAATAGCTAAACCTGTATGGAGCTAGGTCTTAACACCTGCCCGAGAAGACCTCATCAAACGTACCGTCGATTCAGTAGCCGGTTGCAAACATGCCATCCTTCACATGTATAACGCTACCAGTCCCACTTTCCGTAACGTCGTCTTCCGAAATTCCAAGGAAGAAACAGTCGCTCTCGCCGTCAAGCACACGAAGATAGTCAAAGAATTAACGGAACAATGTACAGCCAAGTATGGAACGATATTTAAGTACGAGTACAGTCCGGAAACGTTCACTCAGACCGAGCCGGAATTCGCTTTGGAGGTCTGCGAAGCCGTGAAGACAGCCTGGGGTAAAGCAGGGACCGGAGACGATCGGATTATCTTTAACCTTCCTTCAACGGTGGAAATTGCACCTCCGAACCATTATGCTGACCAGGTGCGTGAATTTAATTACTGATGTTACTTGTCTCCTGATCTTTTATAGATCGAAAACTTCTGCAATAACATCTCTGAGAGAGAAAAAGTCATTGTCAGTTTACATCCACACAATGATCGAGGTGCGCTTGTCCCAGTGACCCGACTTCGTCTTCTCTTATTTACAGCGTTATAGGTACTGGCATTGCTTCTGCTGAACTTGGTGTCCTGGCTGGTGGTGACCGTATCGAAGGTTGCTTCTTTGGAAACGGTGAACGTACAGGAAACGTCGACCTCGTCAACCTTGCTTTAAACCTCTACTCCCAAGGCATCTCCCCCGGTCTCGAATTTAGCGATATCCCTTCCGTTATTGACGTTGTCACCCAATGCAACGACCTTCCCGTCCACCCTCGTCACCCTTATGCAGGAGAACTCGTGTTCACTGCATTCTCCGGTTCACACCAGGACGCTATCAAAAAGGGGTTCGAAGCACAGAAAATCAGACACGAAGAGGCAGCTGCCAAAGGCGAACCCCAATATTGGGATATGCCCTACTTGCCTGTCGACCCTCTCGATCTCGGTTTGGATTACGAGGCCGTGATTCGGGTCAACTCTCAATCCGGCAAGGGCGGTATCGCATATCTCGTCAAACAACACTTACATCTCGACATGCCTCGTAAACTCCAGGTCGCGTTCTACAAGGTTGTGCAAGAAGTTTCTGATCGTGAAGCGAGAGAAATGACCGTCGAGGATATCACCACCGCGTTCAGACGAGCATATCACGTCGGAGGTCCTGCCTTCAAAGGCAGGTTGTCGCTGCACAACTTCAAAATTACTCACGAGCCTGAAGAGAGCTCTCCCGAAAACTCTGATGACGAATCTATCCGACGTCGTCGATTCGATGGTACAGTTTCTGTCGATGGTGTTTTGCGAGTGATCAGAGGAGATGGAAACGGACCTCTGTCTGCTCTCCTCGACGCTTTGCGTACTCACTTGAACATCGACCTCGCCCTTCGGGAGTACACCGAACATGCCATTAGTGAGAGTGAAACCTCCAGCGCCGCTTCTTACGTCGAGCTCGTCCCCGCCGATGACAGGAAATCATCCAAATCATGGTGGGGCGTTGGCATCGACGGTGACATTGCTCGTTCCGGTCTACGTGCCGTCCTAAGCGCAGTGAACAACTTTATCAGTGACAAGCCCTTGCCCGAACTCAAACTCACCGTCGGGTTCAACTCCAAGACGGATCAGGCTTACGTCGCCAGCGTCATTGTCAATTCTCTGGGACTGGAAATGCCACGTAGGCTGCAAGCTTCGTTCTTTGAAGTTGTTCAAAGGACAGCTAGGGAATCGAATGGGGAGATCTCGATGGACGCTGTGACGAAATTGTTCCAGACGACGTATGGATACAACGTCGAAGTCAAGTCACCTAGACTTGCTTTGAGGTCCTCGAAGTCGTTCAAGTTGGAAGATTTGGATGAGGGTCGTCGGGCTATCACTGGCGAGATCGTCTTCTTTGGTGAACCTAAGACGGTCAGTGGTGAGGGTAACGGTCCTCTATCGTCCGTCCTGGCTGCTCTACATACCCAGATCGAGGGCACGCTGAAGATCAAGGATTATGCCGAGCACTCTGTTGGAGAAGGTTCTGACGTCGTCGCTGCTTCTTACGTTGACTTGGTGTACGAAGTCGCTGGAAAGAAGAAAACGAGCTCATGGGGTGTGGCCACTGACACTGACATCACAGCTTCAGGTATCAAAGCGATTTTGAGTGCTGCAAATGGTCTGGAATTGGTGACGAGAAAAATGACCAATGGGGTCAGTGGGAAGTAAAAAAAGACTTTTTCGTTTTGCAAAAAGTCAATCGGAGTCATGTATTATATGTCGATACACCCCAAAAACTCGTTGTATGCTAAGATGAGTTGTACAAAAATGCATTCTGTTTTTGGTTCCTTGAGTTGCTATCACTGCATCTACTGCAGACTAAGTTCAATAAAGTAGTATGTTGTAGTGAGTAGTGTGAAAAGTGTAAAAGATGTGTAGGTATTGTAATTGCGATTTCAGATGCTGGTCGAGTAAAGCAAAGTCAAATCACAAAGATTGCAAAGCAGATCGTGAACTACATTGACAGCGAAGATGTCCAAGTGCAGACAGACAACAGCGGAGTGTGCCATTACTAGGGAAAGATCTGGACATCCGCTTTCCTGTTTCCGGATCGCGGAACCGGGAGATGGTGAGAGCATCAAGAGCGCCTGAGGCAGTCCCGTACAACTGGAAACGCTGAGATGATGTGCCTGGAAGACCAAGCTAATCCCGAAAATGCGAAGTTCGGAGACTCCTGAGATGGAAAGTGGGAATATCCCGTGCAATTTGTGAATATATGAGAAGGATAGAGCATGCCATGGCAGAGCATGGCAGTCGTCCAACGAGAATGCGGTTCAGGTACAGGCGAAAGTGAAAGCTGCCCTGTAAAGGGCCCCGCCAGTTAAAACTTCCCTAGCTCAGCATCTTCGGGTGTCATCTCGTTTTCCGCCGCTGCAATCAATTCCCCAGTAGCTCTCCTAGCCTCCTGCGAGATTCCAAACATGATGTCTCTCTCCTGCTCAATCTGAGCCAATAAAGCCCTCCGTAAGATCCTTTGCAACGGAATAACATCAAACTCGGCACGAGGAGCGATTGCGAACTGTTTTTTCATCGTTGACAAGGTGGGCATCACATATTGCCTGTGGCTTCGCGAGGGAATCGTGCCCACATCTAATAAAACTCCAGGCAGCCTACTCTGCTTTAACATCTCTAGCATGATCGCCTTATGCTGCCGAAATTCTTTCATTGTTCGAAAATCACTCCGTGAACGTCCGAGTAAGCGATGAATCCAGGGTGAACCACCAGTTTTTTGCGCGTTATGGATACTCTGCAAAACACGTCCAGCGACATGTTTTACCGCAGTATAGTAGATGTCTCCAGTGATGGGGAGACCAACCTTGCTTAGAATTTTGGTGATATAGTATGCCCCAGCGTAATCGTGACGAGACAGGAATGCACGTAAAGCATGGACCATGAGCAGATGATAGCCGTCTATTACCCCTCGTCTGATGTCCTGAAGGTTTGACTGACGTGAAAACACCTGAGAAAGCATATTCCGAAAGAGTTGTCTAGGTAAAACGGGCAATGGAGAAGAGTCGCTCAATCGACCGATCATTTTGAAGAGATTGCCGAATGTATAACGATCAGGGGATATCAAACCCTCCTTGGCGTTCTCCATGAGTGCCCCGTAGACTTGGAATGCTTTATCTACGTCTTTCTTACGCACTTGTATAGATATAAGTGCGTTAAAGACAGAGGCATCACTTTCAATCTCTCTCGAGCGAATTTGAGCTAAGACGTCATTGATCGACTTTTCGCTGAGAGGACTGAAAGTGTCGAGTGAAGAGATGATAGACGCGTAAGGATGCGACCTGGTCGCGTCATGAGAGTCGCTGATATTATCGTAGTCCGCAGTGAACTCAAAAGCTTCTTGAACGAGGCCTTCTTTCACCATCATCCCAACAAGGATATTCACCAGACGCTGGCAAGGAATGAAGCCCTCTCCGCGACTGCTTAGGAATTCCTGTATGACTCGAATCATAAGCCCGGGAGACGCGTCCAAATCCTGGAAGACACCGAGAAGAAGGATGAAATCTCCCTCAGTAAACTCTTGGCTAGCCGCGAAGATGATTTGAAGAGAAGGGATGATTTCCCGGTATTTGTCTGGAGAGAGTACCAGACCGATGGTGAGCATTTGCGCATCCGTCTTCAGAGTTGAGACATAGCCCTCATTGCTAAGTCGCTCATAAATTCTACCGGCCTCCTCAAAGTGACGGTGATGTATGAGAAGGGATATGATCTTCTCGAAGAGGACGTGTCGATTGGGAACGGCGAATCTTTCATCACTGAGGCGACGATGAATAAATGACTCCGCTTTGGTAACAGGGGCAAACTGTAGGATTTTCTCGATAGAGTTGAGCAAGGACTTTATGGGTGCACCATTACTGGTGGTACCGGAGGGAGTGCCGGGAGTAGGAGGAAGGTGTGGGTTTCGACGAAGTTGGGAAGTAGAAAATGTTCTACGAAAGATGGTCTGAGGGAGGTTGGCAAATCGCTTACTTGAGAAAGTAGACGAGACAAATAGGATCATGTAACTGATGAAATCGGCATATGTCAGAGTTGGGAAGGAGCTCAAAAGTGTGCAGAAAGGATTTCTGAAGCGAACTCGCCTCTAAGAGTGGCTTACTAAGATACCAACTAAATTTTGCTCCTCGGAGTCGGGCACAGCTCGGACAAAGATAAGTGTGGCGTATTCGAGTCACCGTCAGTGGATTATCAGTGCCACAGCATATGTAGCTCCATCTCATCAAATGTTAAAATCTCACAGAGACACATAATCGAGGACTTTCCGAAGTCAAATTTAATCCGTCATTGAACCTTTTGGTTCTAAGATTGCCAGCCACCTAGACAAGTTTTGCATCACGATATCCCTCTTCTACTAAGCAGCAATCGAGACAATCAAAAAAAATGAGAAACATCCAAAACCCTATATTAACTTCGCTTTTTAGCCCTACAACATTTTTACGCTACGTAATTAATCCCATAGTAAAAACAACCCTCTAGTCAGCGAGGGCATTTGCCAAGAACTGCTCGTAAGTCTGGTCAGCAGTAGGGTTGATGGCCAAAGTCATTCCAAGCCTGCAGTGAGCACCGGCGGCTTGCATGCAAGAGACGAAATGAGGGTCGGTGTCTTCGATAGTGACGACAACGACGGGCTGGTCACCAGTGGTGGCAGAGTGGCTATTGGTTTCAAACAAAAGAATATGAATAGACAAACAAAGACACCTATAAAACGACACTTACAATCCAGTGTCAAATGCACCAGGACCAAGACCACCTGGAGGAGGTGGGCAAGGGTTGTTGAAGTCAGTAGTGGTCGCAGAGTCTGTCATGGAATGAGAAGGTAAGTAAGACTAACAGAGAACATTAATTTAACATTTCACTAACGGTTGCGAGACATGAAGGTGAAGGTGACAGTGTCACCAACAGCGGGAGTGATAGTGGTCGGGGAGTATGCGAATTGGTTGTTGGGACCAACGGCAACGTCCCAGTTGGCTGCAAGGGCGCTGGGGAGAACAGCGAAGGCGACGGCAGCAGCGAGAGCAGTGAATTGCATAGCGAGTACTGAGAAGGAGGAGAAGCTGATAACTAGGAGTGGTAACTAGTTGAAGCTGGCGTAATTGGCTCAAACCTCGAGCCCTTTTATGTTTGGCAGAGCAGATGGCTTTGTCAACACCTGTTCCTGGTCGTCCCACAGGAATTGTTAGGAATCTGGTGCGGTGAGAGTCGACTCATCGTTTCTCTGAATGAATGGTCTGCAAAATATTGCCGGGGGTAGTGAATCATGGTGGAACTTGAAACCAAAGTAAGTGAATAGAAAGCAAATACGGATGATGAAATACACGCGTTCCCGTCTATTGAAAAGAACTGCGTGCATTATTACCGTGTATGGTGGGTATAAATCAACGAGCTCGAGAAGACTTGACGATCAAAGGGCTTCTGAGGCATTTTCACGGCTAGTCTAATGGGGTTACGAAGTAACTTTCAATTTTCAGATATTTCCGCCGCGTCGTTACATATTGTGTATTTCCTTCAACGAGAACCGGACATTCTCGAAGAGGACGCTCAGTGCAAGGAGAACCTTGAAGGGATTGGTTACCAAAGAGCACAGATTCGGAACCTGAAAGTAGTACACACCAAGCTTATTAACCGTTTCTCCCATGCAATTGAACTTCAGAACTCAGGGGGAGTGCTTGTTTTGTTCCTGGTGGCTTAAAATCCCAGAGGGAATACACTTCGGAGTCCCGGCCTTCAATGTCAAAGGAACATGATGCCAAGGGCTATCGAGTACAAGATCCTAATGATTTCCGGAATCGGTGAGATTTCGTAGGAAGCGTACCTGGAGCGAGTGGGCCGGAAGGAGCCCAACGGACGAGAAGCTGCACGGGGGAAACTGTGCCACTGAGAAGCAAGTGCAAGACACATTCGTTGTTGAAACACAATGGCCCTGATATGAATATGCTAAGTTCTTTACATAGGAGCACATGTCAGAATTACTCCACCAATCTAAAAAAAGTCGTGAAAGCCAACGCTTTGTCCCTGTAGAAAGAATTCAGAAAATCATAATTGACTCGCTGAAATCATGAATGGCGCAGTCACAAACCGCAACGAGCAAGCCCTGTTTTCCCATCTCTATCTTTGCGGAGCCGACATCGCGCGAGGAAGAGATGCGTCAGTTTCCCCACACATATAAATGTGTATTAATTCGCAGGATCCGTACATAGCTTCGGACAAAGCTAATGTAGCTTTGATACATGCGTTTTTGGCCTCTTGATATTTTTGACACTGGCTCAAGGGCTGGGAGTTCAGCAAATGAATAGCACCTTTCAAGTTCTTTCTCAAGGACGAGAACAAACATGAATGCGTTTATCCCAATATGTGACCCTGCTGATCTTCAATCCCGGACTTGTAGGGATGCGGTACACATTCAACCATTGGGCTAGTCCATCGACTATGACGCATTTGGATTGATAGAAATCGGGTTTCATAGTCGACGTCACCTCAGCTCGGAAACTCTAGCTATGAGAACTCCAGGTGCAGCAGGATTTAGCTCTGCATTCCACGAAGGGTAGCGTTGTCCTCGGGATAGTGTGTATAGATCGAGTACTATCAGATCAGTCCGAGCAAGCTCTTAGCGTGAGGAATTGGCTCAACTCGGGCTTGAGGAAGAACAAAGAAGAGAGAGTAACACACAGCGGCAAGGTGTAACGTTAGTTGAGAAATCGTACGAAATGAGTCCGGATAAATTTTAGGGCTAGAGTGATTAACCAGTTAGTCAGTGAAAAGAGACTTACCGGAGGAATACATAGAACAGTTCTCGGATTACGGACTACTCACGATGAATTCTCTGAAAGGCCGGCGGAGTGAAGAAGTCATAAATGCTGACACACAAGAAGTCTCTTCACGCAGATTAGGAGGACGAAACCAGATGACTGGCAAAAAAAAAACGACATCAAGACTGCGATCTGCAGGGAAGCATCGTGAGGTTTGGGGGAAAAAAAGAAAAAGAAAAGTCCCTGAACGGTGAAATGGAACCGCTTGCAGAACGGAGACGAGGTTCATTTGCGCTATACAACGAGGTGCTTGGATGTTCACGAGGCTCGTTGAAAGTCGCCTTGGCTTGAGCCTGCGAAGAGAACTCGTTGGAAATGACCCTCAATTCGTTACCGTACTCTCGTTCGACTCGGATGAGAAGATAGTTTGTAGATGGCTGTAATTTTCCTGGAGGAGGATCGAAGGGGATCAGACTCAGAGAACGAAAGAGAAAATAAGACTGAATTGATTCCATGTTCCCATAGAACAACTGACAGGGGGCGAGATCTTATACATGCATATGCATCAGCGGTTGAAAAAAGAGTACTAAAGGCATGATGGTGAAGTTCCATTCGCTACCATTGATCTGCTACGAGGGAAAGCGAGTAGAGTACCGTACCTTAAATTTTCACCATCAAGCACCACCAGACCGACCGTGGCGAGACATAAACGCAACATGCAATAGAAAAAAAAAGTTCCAAGAATAGCACAACCATGGTATCGGTATGAAGTTGAATATGTTTGAGTTTTGAGGTTGAACTGTTTTCACGCACAAAATCTCCACGACTGTCGGTCCTAAGGGTTCGGAAGAGTACAATTGCCGCCTGTTTGATGAGGCTTATCAGCGATATTGTGTCATGGTGTGCAACGAGTTGGATTTGAAGAGGGATATGTCTCCGAACGTAAGGGCGATATTCGCCGTTTGTGAGTATCTGGGCATGATCCATCATCCAGTCCAGTAAGCATGAAAGTTGCGTGGAAGTATGAAAGTCAGATTGTTCGAAATTGGCGAGGGGTAAATTTTCGGCTTTCGGTCCTTTTATTTATTCCCACGCCACGTTTAAGTATGTAACGTCGACGCGTCAGAGTCAAAGCTGTTCCAACGGAGAACATTATACCGCGGGTCATCAACCCCATATTCACTAGCACTCTAGAGTGAGTACCAACGAAAGTAAATGACATGATGCATGATGCGGACGCCGTTTTTTTTCCCCTTGTTTATTCACTGTGCGTTGGCATATGTTGGCGGACAGCAGTTTACCAATACTATCTACTGTTACTTAGTCTCGAGTATCCAGACTGACGATATATACTTGACACTCGTCGTGTGTATACCCGACCGTTTGTTGCAAGTTAAAACATCGAGCGGATGCTGTTTTTCAATCTAAAGCATTCGCCTTGCATCAACACGGCTCTCTGAATTTTACACATCCGTAAATCGATTACTGCTACACTAATGACACAGAGCGTAAAAAAAAAGGAAACCCTTTGAGCAGTGAAAATTTTCGGGGGCGGCTAAGTACAAAGAAGGAGTTGTAAGGCTGTGAGAGAGAAGAGTTGAGTAGGATGACATCTTTGTAAATAGTACAAAAAATCGTGAAATGAAGTTATGTTTGAGAGGGGTTGGTACTGGAATTCTTGCAGAGTGTGATGAGATTTGAACAAGGAATCGGGAGAAAAGGGGATGAATGTGAAGATTATTACTGTAAAACGAATATAAAGATATTTGGGTGAAATTCGAGTTTGAGACGAGATTCTTTACGATTTCAGGGAAAGGAAAAGGCAGCAACCTCCAAAACGCCGGTCTAGCAATACAATCAACACCCTCAAAATTTCTCAGCTAAAACCCTGCCATTCACCTCGGATCAAGTATGCGCATCTTGCTTCAAACTGACCCAACTACTTTCAACACCCGTCCCATCGCCCTCATTACTCTCCACATCTGCCTCCGACCCCGACTCATTATTATTCCCGCTCTCTTCCATCTCGCTCTCCGGCTGAGACATCGTTCCAACCGGTCTTGCTCTGCCTTGAGATTGTGCAGAAATTACAGTAGCACCGGTAGCAGTAGACTTGGATCTCGCCTGAGCACTGGTAGCAGTGTTAGGTTCGAGCGGCGGATGAGGATTCGGGAGGTATATATCAGAACCTGAACGACGAGGTAGAACAAAAGGTTGAGCAGGAAGCAACGCGTTCCGAATTCCGATCAAAAATGCAGGGATATTGAGAAGAGTGTCTAGGACCAGTGAAGGAAGATGAGATGCAACCATGTATGTGTGAGCTGTATACGGTGTTTGAATCACCCCAAGTTAAAAGATTCTGATCAGCGCTTGCTCGGAAAAAGAAAAGAACACGAGAAAAAGGACCACTCACCACCAGCTCCGACAGAGAACCTCTCCCCTCTTATCCAATTCCTAATCTTCCCGATTCCCAATCCCAATCCAAGGAACGAAGGCCCATAAGCTCCGTTACTCACTACCCCAACAATATTATCCACAAACACCCCCACATCCGTCGGTTTCCTCGGAACGCCATACTGCATCTGACCACCATTCCTCCCACCTCCACCAAACATCGAACTCCAGGTCCTCCTTCCATTAGATACAACAGTTCCCGAATGTGAAATCGCCGCAAACGCAGGTCCGTAGGTGATCTTCTCCGACGCTGTCCATTTCTCCGCTGCTTTATACACATCCTGTGGCGGAAGATAGTTTGACGAAGGAGGTCCGACATTGAAGGTGCCGACATCTACAACGACAACTTTGATGTTCTTCATCGACTCAGATTTGCCTGTTAGAGCTGCGAGGTTGATTTCCCTGCGCAAGACTTGAACAGCGCGGAGTGTACTCGCAGCGCCCATTGACCTGATAGAGGCAAAGGGAAGACCGACCCGAGCTTCGGTTGCAGGGAGACAGACGACGATGGACTTTTTGCCCTTGCATGGAGCATTGCGGAAGAGCGGAAGAAGAGATTGAATCACTTGAAGTGGGGTGATTTGAGTCGCGTTAAGGTAGGGAATGTAGTGGTCTTGTAAAGAGATGTGTTCAAAAGGTGCGTGGATTGTAGGTACAGAGAGCGTTAGAAGAGAAATGACTGAGTGGATGTATGGATGGGAAGCCGGCGAGGCATAAGGATCACCGGCAAATGAAATGGGAAAACGACGGGAGAGGGTGGATGCCAAGGAGCGGAGGAAGACGGGGACTGTGTCGGGCTGTCGGAGATACATAGATAGAGTAAACTTGAATTAGACAAATCCTGATTGGCCTTTGGAACGAGGGTTACTTGCCTCTGCGGGGTTGAGGACGAGGGCTCTGACATATCCATGACATTTGCGTTCCAACGATTCTACTGCTTCTGGGGTAGCGACACTCGCGATGACGATATAACCCTTCTTCTCGAGATCGAGAACAGTTGGAAGACCGAGAGGCGTATCACCACCAAGAACAACTGGAGGGATTGAGAATCATCAAAGCAACAGAAAATACTAGAGACCATACCTACTACTTGTCTTCTTTCATTGGACGTTGTTTTCAACCTACGAGTCCGGACAAATCTGTAGTAGACACCACCGTAGCCGACAAGTAGGCCTACGCCTACTACACCAGCAACAATGCCACCAGTCTTCCAGGGATGATTGTCAATCCACTCAAAAGTCTTTTCAGTCCACGTACGAGGGGGTGGTGGGGGAGGTGGAGGCGGAACGTCGAAATCACCTAAACCGGGAATGCGGACGTCTGGAAGGTGAGGAATGGCCGGTCCATAGCGAGTGATATCGAGCCAGAGTTGATTGAGACGTTCCTTGACATTATCTGGGGATGCAGCATCGAGGGAGGTGTAAATGAGCTCTTCTAAAGCTTCGAGGTATTCTTCGAGCTTGTCCATGGTAGTATCCGATTCCATGGCTGGATTTGATAGACGTAAGCCTTCTACCGGGCTGATTTCACGTGATGCATGCCTGGTCCGTGCACGCCTTGGAGGTATAAAAAGGATGGGTCGACATGATTGCAACTCATACTTACCTTGATGGCACAGGCCCCTTCATGTCCTGGGTTTGTGGGCCCTGGAGACCCTTCATAGCACGGCGACCTTGTCCATACAGAGGGTATCTGCGGTTTGTATGTGCTTATGCTCATGCACTGTCTCAATATTTTCCTGTCCCACATCGGCCACTCTGGCTGGGTGGGCTCTTTTTTATGTCAGTACGTAGTCCTAACCCTAAACTAGGGTTACTAGATTAGTAAAATATTCCACAGCTCAAAATCTACTGTCGTGCATCGAAACCTGTGTATTCTGGTGTCTTAGTTGGGGTGTACTTACTGTGTAAATATGATGGTTATCAAAGTACAATAGGTATATGTGGTCAATTTGTTTCAACCTTGGTTTGGAACACCCATAGGATTGAACTATGACAAGTATTGGCTCACTTTACATTGCCCCAGAGCTACTTCAGAAAATTGTGGATGAGGTATGTATCCCAATTCCAAATGTTCAGATGTTTACGGTCAACCGCCATCCAGATTGATGATAAGAAGGATCTCAAAGTTCTACGAACTGTCAACAGCGACTTTTGCTCCCTATTGGATCCTATACTATTCTCCACCATCCAAATTCGTCTCGAGGACACCAAGGTTTCAGACGCCTTTGAGAAGCTCAAGGTGTTGTCAAGAGACCCAAGTCGTATTTCTCCCCATGTCCAAAAATTAGATTTCCGCTCACCGGTAAACAGTCAGGGCGAGGGCAACGGGTTGATGAAAACATTAGGTTTACAAAAGAGTCCCAAGGTGCAAAAGAAGGCATCGCTTCTACTGCTAAAAGCGATCCAGTCCTGGAAGAATTTGTGCGTAGTCAAGTAAGTGGGCCTCGCTTTGCAATTGGCATGTGTGCGTGCCCCTGTTTTATGGAGAGGGCTAACGGCCGAGTTTTAGCTTTCGCTACTGGAATGACTTCCCAGAGCTTTGGCGTATTCTCGAGAGCGAGAAGATACACCTACAAGATATAACAGTTTATTTCAGTACAGACCAGGCATTCCTTCAATATCTAGCATCGTACTCTGGTCTTGTGCACCTAAGAACCCATCAAATTCTTTACACGCGTTCCTCGATAACTAGCTACTTCTTGACGAAGGCCCTGCCAAAACATACCGGGTCCCTACAGACGTTGGATCTGTACCCTATCGAAGAAGGCTCACAATGGTCTTTTGGTAAACATAGTCTCCCGATCTTGTCTAAATGTTTGGAGTTGCGTTCTCTCAGTGTCTGCGTCGACGCCGACGATATTCATGCACCGAATTCAAAGGAGGACGTCGTGGTGAGAATCTGAAATCAAACAAGTTAGATCGTCCGTTCACTCAATATGATTTCTTTTTCTATAGACAATGTGTTTAAACCTTGCACACACTCTCCCCCGTCTTTCCACATTGACTATCGATCCTGCTCGCGGACAGAGTAAACGCTTTCCTCGACAAAGAACTTGCGTCCCTGACGCTCCGTATAGAGCGCACGAGAGGAAAACCTATGATGAGATCGTCACCCGGGTTTCGAATTTCAAACCACCCTTGGCATCGAAGACGTCGACCTTTGAAGTTATCATAGACAGACAGAGCTACAAGATTCAAGTCGATAAAACCTCGTCATCTGGAGTAGTAGCTGCTTACCGTCCTATTCCTGAACTCTCGGAGATCGTGTAAAAGCTGATTTCTGTAATGCCTCGTACGGTGTGTTCTAACGACTTTGAATGGACTTAAAAATCGAATGTGACTACACAGTCTGTATAACGAATTGCCGGTGCAACGTATGTCATTGAGATTTCATTCTTCTATTTTTCTGGGAGCAGTAGTTGCGATGGTGCTCGAGACCTCTACGTATTCGCCTTTCATAGCTAGCGACGTTGTTGGATACTTCGACGTAGACTTCCAACTATTTATCATGAGAAATGATGGAAGTTGGGATGCGACATGATACATATACGACGAGAACTATTGGGGAAGGATTATAAAGAAAATGATACTGATAGCGACAGTAGAAACACAATTACAGCAACTTGGAGTGAGCCGGATTCCGCGAAATACAATTCTGGTTGTGGTTGAGGTTGGCGCGTCCGCAAGGAAGAAAGTGAGTGGTTAGAGGGTCCCTTTCTTTCTCCTTTCGGGCAATGCTTGGAGTGACATCGCGACTGCGGACCAGTTAGTAGTATATATGGTTTGATGAGACCTTACTATGTGAATTCCAGTATACACGATAGCTGTGAGCATTCTATAGAGAGGAATTATGTCGTTACAATTTGAGAATCACCGCCAGTCCGGTAGATTGCACTCCTCGGCTGGAAATCTAGCCAGATACGGTATTTGAAGACTGTCGTAGATATGTGGACGTGCAGGTACACAGGTTTTAGTTAAAGGGATTAGTTGCTCCACTGGACTGGCTGGAAGCTCGATCCGCAAACTGCCTGTTCCTTTATCAGGGTCTACTGTGTGTTGTCGAGAAGACCGGGACATGCGCGTGAATTTGCTTTACAATTTACTTTGCCTGTCCTTTTCGATAAAGCTAGACGAGTTGTCTTCCTCTTTGTAGGACGCCACAGTGCACCAAAGTCGAGGGCGACGGGGTTGATAGAGACAATAACTTTTACTTTCCAATAACGTGGATATGCTCTTGATCTACGTCATTAATCCATGGAATTGAAGATTGACCGCAAGAAAATGTCGGTGAGCTGGCACAATACGAAGAACCATCGTTAGCAACGACAGCGCCTCTCTGATACCTACCCTTCGATCCATACTCATAGCCACACGAATTTTTGATATTTCCGGGATCATTGCAACTTTGTCAGAAACCTAAAAACATTCAGTAAGCAGTCGTCCATCACACCGACTTCTTGAGTGGCCGGTCGCAATGTCATGACGCGACACACCATAATCAACCCTCGTCTCCAAAAATACAAACTTGTCCCCTTATTGAAATTTCGCCGGAGGATTTCGCCGTGAAGGCAGTCCTTCTACCATAGCCTAAGCAACTTCATAGAAAGACCCGGGCACGTATAAAAACCCTCCCAAATGTTCCAAATCCCCCAACAGCTGGTCTGGTCTCATCACCTCTCCAACAACTCGTATTTTCTCGTTCAGGTGCCGGTCGCCTGAATCCAATCCCACTCAACCTACATTACCAAGTGCTTCAATTACAAGTTCCTGAAGCAGTGAAAAACACCAACAAAAGTTTTCATTGACGATCAGATACTCACTTCACCTCATCTTGATATCTTCGTATACATCATCACTCCTCGTTGATCAATATGGCCCCCACTAGACTTCGCATTTCCCCCAAGCTCGCTTTCGTCCTTCTGGCTATGCACGCTGCGGCGTTTGCTATGCCTGCGTACGTGTCTTCTTTTCCCTTCGGTATATCCTGTTACTTTATCGACTGATACTTTTGCCCGCCCTTTGAACAGCAAGTCACATAGCGGGTCCTCTGCCTTGAGCGGCTCTTCGACCTTGTCTGGGTCGATGACATCCTCAGCTAGCGCTATGGATCCTACCTCCACGTCCGATTCTTCTAGCGATCCCTCTTCGGACCCATCCAGTGATCCCTCTAGTGATCCTTCGTCAGACCCGTCCTCGGACCCATCCAGCGATCCCTCTAGTGATCCTTCTTCGGACCCTTCAAGTGATCCATCCTCAGACCCATCCAGCGATCCTTCTTCGGACCCTTCGAGTGACCCATCCTCAGATCCGTCTAGCGATCCTTCTTCGGACCCTTCTAGTGACCCATCCTCAGATCCGTCTAGCGATCCTTCTTCGGACCCTTCGAGTGACCCGTCCTCCGATCCGTCGAGTGACCCATCTTCGGACCCTTCCAGTGACCCATCTTCAGACCCTTCCAGTGACCCGTCCTCAGACCCGTCGAGTGACCCATCCTCAGACCCGTCGAGTGACCCATCCTCAGACCCGTCTAGCGATCCTTCCTCAGACCCGTCTAGCGATCCTTCCTCAGACCCGTCTAGCGATCCTTCCTCAGACCCTTCGAGTGACCCGTCTTCGGATCCCTCTAGCGATCCCTCAAGTGATCCTTCCTCTGATCCTTCCAGCGATCCCTCGAGTGATCCCTCGGACTCTACTGGCGGCGGTCACAAGAAAGTTGAACACCTGCTCGACCAGATTTGTATGATGCGCGCGAAGTCAAAGGGAAATGGAGGATTGACCGATCCCTCTAGCGATCCTTCTAGCGACCCGTCCAGTGATCCTTCTTCAGACCCATCTAGTGATCCTTCTTCAGACCCGTCTAGTGATCCTTCTTCAGACCCGTCCAGTGATCCCTCTTCAGACCCGTCCAGCGATCCTTCCAGCGACCCGTCTAGTGATCCATCGAGTGACCCTTCCAGCGATCCTTCCAGCGACCCATCCAGCGACCCATCCAGCGACCCTTCTAGCGACCCATCCAGTGACCCATCCAGTGACCCATCTAGCGACCCATCCAGTGACCCATCTAGCGATGCATCCAGTGACCCCTCTAGTGACCCCTCTAGCGATCCTTCTTCGACTGGGTCGGGAGGTGTGGATCGCACAACGTTCCCTGACCCTTCAAGTCCCACTTCCAGTGGCACCTCCACTGATTCGTCTGGAAGTGACGGAGGGTCCAGGAAAAGGAGAATTGAAAGATGGTTCTGATCAGATGAAACGTAAAATTAGTTTACGGTCATAGTGGTGTAGGAGAAACTGTTGAGTATGCTTCGATTGTGTACTTGTACTTGGAAGACTTGTATCTTGTAGTGTAGTATTGGAGTTGAGGAATGAGAATCTAGGATTCCAAGTAAACCAGGCAGCGTTGAAGAACAGAGCATGAAGCGTATTGAAAGTTGAAATCGAGTGATCCATTTTCAAGTTATAAAATTACAAGATGCAAGTTATGCCATACATATCTGTTCGTACATCCTCTTGAGACAGATCAGATGAAGTTCGACAAGAAAGGTGGTACATACTGTTATCCGTCAAAAGTCTAGATCATGCTCCGGAAGAACGATATCCAACTCTAGAGCACGCTAGCCAAAACTCAGTGCCACCCTCTTCACTCCATCCCAAAGGTCCCAGGTCACATTCAGCGCATGCTAATAACTTGAGTTTCTTGCCTATGAACAGAAAGTCTTGAAAGTGAAAAGCGTTGAGTATACAGATAACACACCAGAAGGTGATAGCGACAAAGATTCCACAGGACGAGAGAAGCCTATATTCTCGAATTCCATTGGAGATGGAGTGATCAACCACCAGTGAGATTGCTCGGGACTATCTGGCATAGGTGTTAGAAGTGGGTTTGGAGTAATGTCCGACGGTTCCATCTGTGTGCTTATCGGTTATAGCTCGATAAAAATCGAGCAGGTGTACCGACCTTGATCGATTCTCGTTTTTTCAGTTTAGCGACGCCTTGACGAATGATGACGCTTCCACATCCTATTCTTGGGCAGAGAAGATCATATTTGTTCGTAGTTTCACCATCTGAGTTGGAGACGTCAGAGATCCCATTAGTGAAAGATGAAAGAGGATGCGGATGCGGTCGAGGCTTTGAAGAGGCCTGTTGAAGGGCTGCCCAGAGATCTTGCGACATGACCAAGTGATAGCAAACGCGTAACTGACGCGTCGTGTCACAACACGCGTGACATTCTATCAACAACGTCCACGACCACCACCAACCTTGGCTTAATTCTATCTTTTCAAAATACGCGTCATCTCAAGGAATGGCAGCAACAGCATTTCTCCCCAATGGTCTTTTGGGCTCAACGTCTACCAACAACAGTGATTCTTTTGGCAATCCCACCGGTCTTCTTTCCAAACCTACGTCTTCAGACAATGATGGAACGGACAGAGGAGAAGCAGAATCAAATGAAAGTACATTTGAATCGACCGATCTACTCGTGACGAACAGAAAGGGCCCAATCGAGCAAGGTGCGAGTGATTCCTTGACGCGTCGTTAGACCTTTCCCTCACTTCGAAATGTATAGTTCAAGATAACTTTGACGACATACTTCAGGATCAAATAGCTGTATCATCGGACCCCCGGGGAAATCTGTCTTCGGGTTTTGGATCAGCGGGTTTGCTTTCAGCGTCTGCTACCAGAGGTACGCCTTCGGTGTGTTTTATCTAGTTACTCTGTACCAAGGCGTATTTCTAGAAGGAAGCCAGAACCAGTCAGGAGAGCCCGCTTTCAAACCTATGGGACTACTCGGAATAACAACGAAGAACACGACGGGTGAATCAATACCAGCGAAGTCCCAGGAAGAAACGTCTGTCAGGAGGGATTCGTCTGCATTAAACTCAGCTTTTACTTTGACAGCGCTACTTTCAAAATCTACTTCCACTGGTAACCAAGGTATGTTTAACACGCCTCATGGTTCTAGCTATGTTAATATGCGTTCCTTAGACCCATCTTTAGACGAACCAACATCTCACGCAACTGCTTCATCTGTACCACTGAGTAATACTCTCGTCCTACCTCGAGCAAGTGTTCGTGCGACGACATTTGATGGAAGAACCGTGTTCATCAGACGCAAGCCTAAGACGGTTAATCTAAGGGTTGGTCCATTTTTTGTCTACTACCCTTCGTTAATTAAATATTTCCTATAGCCTTCTGCCTCAACGTCCTCAAGTAATCGGCTCAACTTGTTGGATGTTCCCATACACCGACTCATGGACGACTTGGCCACAAAGGCGCGTTCAAAAGTATCTGAGTGTGTATCTACTTCTTCCCATACCAGCATCAAAATAAGAATCCACTTTCTAGGCGCGAAGCTGGTCCTTCAACATCAACTGCAAGACCTACAATGACTGCAAGAGAAGACAATCTCTGGGTTGAACGATACCGTCCTCAGAAGTTCACAGACTTGATGGGAAACGAACGCGTCGCGCGGGATGCGATGAGTTGGTTGAAACAGTGGGATAGATGTGTTTTCGGGAGAATTAACGGGAGAAAGAGGAAGAGAGACGGGAACGAGAATCAGAATGACCCTCAGGATCCATACCTTCGACCAAGGGAAAAGGTAAGTAATTTCGGTGTTATCCTGCCGTTTGGCTGAATTTGTTGTCTATCAGATTCTGTTAATATCGGGCCCTCCAGGTCTGGGCAAAACAACCCTAGCGCACGTTGTCGCGAAGCAAGCTGGATATGATGTTCTGGAAATTAATGCAAGGTAAACCTCGCGTTCATTCACATGAATTCTTGCTAACCTGATACTTCTAGCGATGCTCGCTCGGGTCAAATTGTAGATGATCGGATAAGACCTGCTCTGGAGTCTGGGTATGCTGTGAAGGGTACAAGGCCCTTATTGGCTATTATAGATGAGATAGATGGTGCCACTGGAGCAGGGGATAATGTAAGGGTGACTTTCGGTCCTTTCCTAAGTGGTTACTGACTGTAGCTTCCAGTCGAGCACTTTTGTGCACAAACTCGTGCAACTTACACTGGATAAACCCAAGAAAGGTTATTTGCTTCTCTTTTCACTCTTTTTTGTGTTATAGTCTGAACCTTCAATATTACTTGTTAGGAAAATCACACAAATCTAAATCTCTTGCCCAAGCTATTCTTCGACCTATTATCTGTATATGCAACGATATCAACGCTGCTTCCCTAGCAAAACTCCGTCCACATGCTTATCAACTTCGGGTGCAGAAGCCCTCTGATGTCCATACCGTAAAACGTCTAAGGGAGATTTGCGAAACAGAGAAGCTCAGAGCAGATTCGAGGGCACTTTCGACATTAGTCGGAATTGCCAAGGGTGACCTAAGAGGGTGCTTAAATACGCTTCAGGTATACTAAACCTCATTCTTTTCCGATGTTCTCCGACTGAGCGGTAATTACAGTTTATTCAAGCTCGAAGTAACGAAGTCACAGAACCCATGGTTCGAGCTGCAACCAAAGGAATGAAGGAAGCTGATGCGTCTCTTATGACAGTTCTGAACAACCTCTTTATCCCCTTATCGAAGAAACGTGTCAAAGATTTGAACGAAGCGGATTCTCGATATGTCTCCAGATTAAGTCAGGAAATTGACGCGTGTGGCAGGGACAGTGCTCTTGCTGTTGGTAAGTTTCCGAATTTTTTCCAATCAAAGACACGGAAATAATATCTCTCCATTTACAGGGTGCTTTGCTCACTACGCCACCCTTCGCAAACACGACCCTAATTTTTCACGATTCGAAAAAGCCAACGAATGGTTGATGACTTTTGATCATCTCTCAGCCGCTATGTACAACGATGGGGATTTTGCTTTGAGTCCGTATCTCCCGTATACACTTGTACCTTTCTATCCGCTCTTCCAAGAACGAGGAGCACCGAGGATAGAGCGTAATCAAGATGATTGGAATGTAAGTGCTATTTGCGATGTCTTATGTTTCGTCCTTTGTTTAATGATGCCTTTTCTGGGATGACAGAATCTCCAACTTACCAAGACTAATGAGGAGATCTACAAGACCATCGGGAGGTGTTTACAGCACGCCAGTACACAACACGGAGGTGATTTCAGGCATCTAGTCAACACACCCATACTGCAACTAGAATTCGCTTCATACATTAATCGAATAATATCCCCCCCTTTGAGGCCTGTGAACAGTCAAATCGTCCGTCCAGAAGAGCGAGCCGTTATGACTCGTTTAGTGGATATCATGTCGACTTTGGAACTACGATTTGTGCAGGAACGCGGGGATGACGGGCAGCTTTCATATCGTCTGGATCCGTGAGTGAAATATCTGAGTCTTTTAACGCACACTACTGATGTCTTTCAATCTTCATTTAGCCCTGTGGATGTCTTTATGACATATGATGGCAAACGTGCAGCAGACGTTCAAACATCGAGATACGCTGTTAGACATCTCGTTGCTGGAGAGGTAAAGTGTGTTTTTTTCTTCCTTTGATCGCCTGTTGACGACTTTCTTGTACAGGTCGATGCTCGCATATCTCTCCGACAAGGCGACTTTATAGCCAAAGATAGGCCTGTCAAGCAAAGGGGTTTGAACAAGACGTAAGTGGGCTTAACCGGATAACGAAGTGGTAGAAGCTCAGACGTTCCTGTCTTTCCAGGTTGAACGACAGCGACGATGTCGAAGAACCCACCAAACGAACCAAGGCGGACGCTATCGACATAGCCGATAGGGTACGTCCTTTTTTCAAATTTATCCTACTCACAAAGTACTTATCTCGTCGCTCAGCCTCCTACGGATTTCTTTGGTCGACCAATCAATACCTCTGTCAACGTTGGTGGTTCCAGAAACGGTTTCGCTAAAAAGTATTTCGTTACTTATCGGTATAAAGAGGGCAATTCAGCCGCTGTTAGGAAACCAGTCAAGATGTCTGCTTTTCTTTGAGGTGATCAAGGACTGAGCGCTGAATATCGGGAGGTCGTTGACGCACATTAATTACATAGTTGTAATTTGAATCAAATTTGTTGTGTACTTAAACACGAGACCCTGACAGTGCTGCTAAAGGGATTCAAAAGTAATGGGGAGCATCGTAAACTAAGAAGTCGACGTTTGACATTCAGGACCACCGATTTCAGGCCAGGGTGATCACAACCGAGTACTTAAAGAATATTATTGATCAGCATTCTGCTGCTAAATCGACTGTTACTGGCGCATCAAATGAATCATTATGCATACACGAAGGGTTGGAATATTTTCTACAGACTACTAGACGAAAATAACTATATGCTTTCCAAACGAAATCAACAAAAATATTAACCATCATCCAAAACCCGTCGATGCAATCATCGTATCAACATACATGTACACAACCTAGAGGACATAGCGGAACTCCCTGTTCTGAAGATCCGTGAGATCCAGGAATTCCTTGAAGAGGGAAAAGAAACATCAGTAGGCCTTTGTTCGAATAAGCAGTCAAGTTTTTTTCCTACCTTCTCGACCTTTTTCCTAACTTCCTTACCGTTCTCCGTGGTGGTGACATAGACCTCGTCATAAGTATCATCGTGATTTTCTCTGTCCCTCCTCTTGTTCTCCGTTGAAAGCATGAATCGCAAAACCAACAAGAGAATGGCACAAGAGCCCATGGAAGCTGCGAGGAGTGCCCAAGGTACGCGATTTCTAGAAATTCTCTTATGTGAGTGGAACTTGTCAACAAAACAAAAGTCCGTTTTCAAACCTGGGTTGATACTGTTTCTTCCAGACGAAAGGACCAGCAAAGTTCCCAATAGAGTAGGATATGAGCACTAACGCATTGGTAGTAATTCCTAAAACAGACCAGGGTGAGCGAAAACGCGAAGCGATGACACGCAAAAGAGCCCAAGCTTACGTTTCGTATGCCCAGAAACTGATCCACTGATCCAGCCAAGTAAAACCGAGAAAGGAGCGACGGAGAAAACTATCGAAAAAAGAGCCGTCAGTCTCCACAACGAAGCCAGACAAATAGCAATTCACTGACTTCCTAGCCAGTAACCGAACAACAACCCGACCTTCATGTGCGAAGGTAAGAAAATCACTAGGAGTGCTCCCAACAGCCCAGGAACGAAAGCTAGAACGGCGGCTCCAGCTCTGCCGATTTGCCTAACTCCAGAGAGATAAACTGCACTCCAGACGGCGATGATCTGTGCGATTCCATCCACACATCCTAGAAGCGTAGTTTGGATCGGGGTGAAGCCAAATTGACTAACGATGAGTTGGCGTTGGTTAGTGAGCTAATCGGGAATTATGACAAAATGAATGGTTGAGCCGTTAGAGCGAGAGAAAGACGTGAGATTCGTAGAACGTACAGAATTGATAATGTTTCTGATGTAAATAAGAAAAGGACCGTCAATCATCGTGCGCGCGCGAAGGACGAGTATGACAGTCAACACTTACGCTATGGCGGCAAACAAACACATAACCCAAATCTTGGGGTCCTGGAAAGTTTCCATGAACCTTTTTTTCATGAGATCAGATATGAATCTGGACAGAAACCAATGGAAGACTTACTGGTCACGCTTCCAGTGTTTGTTTTCCAAACCGGTCTGGTTAACTTTGATTCTCTCCACAGCTTGAATTCGTTCTTCTGGAGTAAGGAAGTAGGCTGTGGTGGGATTATCCGGGAAGTAGAACCTGCGGGAGGAAGTATGAAAGAGTTCTCGTTTTCAGAACCATCTAGCTTTCCTTACCAGAAGAGAACAGCCGTGAAAAGTGTTATAATGCCCGTAATAATCATCAACCTGAAAATATTCGCTCAACATTCTATCGTCCAAAGACTGTGCTTGTACAGACCATTGCCAAGGCATGAAGTTTGGGGTCTGAAATAGAATGAAGGGTCTATTAGCTTGATTAAAAAACAAAAATGAGATCAAAGGATTTACAGTAGTGTGTAGGAGGCCAAAGGAAACGAATCCAAGGAAGATGACGGCGATTCCGTTCGTCAAGACTACACACACAGTGGTGTTAGATGATCAACTCTGCGAATCAACAAAAAATGACATACACCACCAGCCAGTTCGTTTGGTTTGCTCGTCACGGGTGTAGAACATGGAAGTTACCTAAGGATATGTTGGAACCGTTTTTAATCAAGCCCGGAAGGAACGTACGATCATAAACCCAGGTGTAACAGCACCTTCAAAAACGCCGAGAAGTAAACGAACAACGAGCAATCCACCGAAGGAATGGCAAGCTGCGTGACATAACAGTGCGATCGACCAACAGAAGATGTTGATGCTCATCCATTTTCCGACGGGAAAACGTTGAAGAGCAAGGTTTTGAGGGTACTGGAAGGCACTGGGATGAGAGACGGTGCGTTTCGGATGAAAGGGTAAGGGAATACCTGGAAGACAAGATAGCTGATATAGAAAACGGATCCCAGCCAGTTAAATTGTGTTTGATTGAGATGTGCGCCCGGTCTAGACTATTGAATCAGATTTGTTTGTTAAAGAGTTGAAAAAGGCCTCATACATGATCCCCAGAATTGCAGATTGACCCAAGGTGGTTTTATCCGCAAAAGTCATACTAATGGTCAATTTAGAAGTGCTCCAACAACCTTGATTCAAGAAAAAACCTTACAGGTACATAACTAGAAGACAAAGATATATTAGCGATGTCTCTAAAAAGGGCGAACCCGGCGAAACTTACTGCACATCAATGGCATCAGATGCCAGTCGATTTTACGCCTTCGAAGAAAACCGAAGAAGTTAGCTCCATATAGTCGTGATAAGTACTGGCGCAAAGACATTACCTTAGCCTCAACGCAACTTGCGGATCCAACGGAGCGGAACTGGACGATGCAAACTGAGCAGCGACATCGATTTGAGATTCCTTGACGATGTCGACGGCGGCACCCTTCTTCTCGGACGACTGGTCACTAGCAGAGTCCATGGGAGCGATGAGGAGGTAAAAGCGAGGTGAGCTAACGTCGCAGGGAGTTTATATACGGACTAAAACATGTCTTCTCGGTCGGTTGACAGCTAGTGCATTCATGCGACTGCTAAGATCCCATCAAAGAAGGGTATTACGAGACTGATGTGTCCACAAGGGAATAAAGTATACTCCGTGGGGATGGGCGTTTCTGTATGTTGTACCGATCACGTCGATGAATACATAATAACGGATTCCCCCACGCCTGTGATAGGTACATACAATCCAAGTAAGGTTTTATAGATTCGTATGCCACGTTCTGACAACTTGTAAGTTGTGGACTTTGCAAAGCACGAATGCAACCGTCTAATATATCTCTAAGACCGCACGCCACAAACTCGTAGACTTCCTAGACTATCCGTAGAGTTCTGCAGATTCGTTGGCCAACATCCGAGAACGTGAATGGACATCTCCACTTGGTTACTCAGAAAATAGCCGGGTATTCGGAATTATTGCAGCTCTATAGATTTTCGGAACTCCAATTCGTTTGAATAGGTTGATCTCTCCTTGATCTCTCCACGGTTCTGATTCAAGAAACCGTTCCTTGGAAATAACTACAGCCGCACTCAAATTCACTACAAGAATCACTATAAATACATATCTAGAGTCGAATTTAAGGCGAATATCCGAGTGTGCCTACTCCGCCTTCTCGTCTGCAGAGCTTTGATCCCCGAGAACAATGTTGGTATGGACAGGTCCCTTGAATCTGAATCGTCCCCATAGGATCCAGGTTGCAGCCACAACGAGCATGATTCCCCCAACTGAGACGATGGCGTAGTTCATGTTATCTTTGGTCACAGGATGCGCCGTCGGCAGAATGAAAAGCACGCAGATGAACACAGTGAACTAGCGGGAGAAGTCATGAACAGACAAATATAGAACACGTACACAGAAAAAAGAACCTACAGCAAAGCTAAGAGCATTGATCATCCATGACCACCCTCCGAGATGAAACGGACCACGAGTGCTGAGTCTGAGGTAAAGTTAGAAAGGGTGTGAAAAGAAATGTAGTATGACAACTGACGATGAAGGCCAGAACACTCTTATCATGATTGGCTGGAGATAACCAAGCATCACTGCAATAGCTGCTGAAGACAATATAGCATTAAACTGGTTAAAGACTGACAGTCAGCCCAAGCCACCCAGACAGACGTCGTACGTACAGCAATGACCGACCCAATATACGCGCAAGAGATCGCACAGCCCACGAATACCGACACCCATACCCCGACATAGGGAGCTTGATGTCTATTAAGAGCCATAAAATATTTCCTCGCGGGGAACGCGTTATCTCTTGCCAATGCATAGTACAGCCTAGAGCTTGCTGTGAACGCAGTCACCGCCGCCATAAACTGAGCCAGACAAATGACTGTCAGACACATTAAAGTCAACCTCTTCCCAACTGCATCGTAATACAACTGTGCGATCGGTATAGCAAATGATGTGCCCGCAACACTCTCAATACTTTGCACGGAGAAAAGAAGGGCCAACATGTAAGCAAGCCCTATGATCCATGAACCCACAATACTAGCTACCACAGCAATAGGTGCGAGGAATTCCGCACGTTTGGCTTCTTCAGCAACTTGACCGGCTGTTTCGCTCCCTTCCAGTGAATAGACGGCCTGTATACGGTGAAACATGAGGCAAATGATGTATTACCTATGACATAGACGGACCTGTAAGAACCCTAGTAGAACAACGAAGCCCTTGGAACCCCAGCCTGTGAAGCTGGAACAGAGTTATATGGAACAGGTCACCCGTAAAAGTCTGAATGGACGACCCACTTTTCCAAGTCAGTGAAGACAAACTCAGCCGTATTCTATTCGGAAGACCAAATTGAGATTCCGAATTTCTTCAGGAAGCATTGAACATCTTACTTTCTGAGGAGCTTTGACCAAAAGTGTTATTACCAACACAAAAGTTCCACCTAATGTCCACCAAATATTGAAAGAACTCATTCTGCCGATTGCTTTGGTGCCGATAGTGTTAATAATGCCTGACAGAATGTTGACACCCCAGGCTATGGCAGCAATTTCGACACGAGTCAAGTTTCGTCCTTGACCCACTTCCGCAAGTGACGCGAGATAAAGAGCAACGCTGTGATTCTCAAAATAGCACCCCGCATACCATTTAGACAATGAAACTAAACTTGCCTTAAATTTCCGGATGTCCCCGTAAGATTCATTGCAATAGCATAGATCCATCCAGTACAGTCTGCGTAGCGGCTCGAGGGTCACCCCGATAGGTTTAGGCAGAAGACTACTCACATCCCAAGACCGGTAAGTCAGGTTTCATCTTGCAAACCCAGAAATAAAGACCACCCATTGTAGGGCTAAGGGTGCTGTCAGAGTCGTACACTGCCAAAGTATGTCACAAACTTACTATGCACTGCAAATTTCAGCCTGACTGAGCGCAATAAACAACATAAACAACGAGCAGATCTGTGAGATAGGTTTTAGTTACGCCGTAGCAAGAATCAGACAATGAATTACTGACATTCCATCCCCAGAAAAGACCTTCGCGTCTCTAATTAGTTCCGATCGAGGATCCTCAATAAAGAATACGCACCGAGAGGACCTCCAGAAAACAATCCCGTCTGGAATGCGCTGCTCATTCCAGTCAAAATCCCTATAGCACAAAACGATATACCCAAAACTCCAAAGAGCGACATTTCACGTCTGAATTCTGGTTTATAACCCAATTCCATTAGACGCTTGTCGGATTCTTCTACATCGGTGCCGTTCAGTGGATTGACAGCAACATGCTCGATATCAGTGGGCTCAGACATCGTTACGGTTGAGTTGAAGCTTGGAGTGGGCTAGTGGAGAAAACCTGGCTAGCTCATAAATTTATTGATAGATGGTTTATGAAGGGGCCCTTGTGAATGATAAGACGCTTGTGCTGAGCACATGATACGGATTTCGGTAAGACACATGTTTGCCGCGGGTTCCCGGTTATGATATTTATCTGTACGAAATTTTGAAGGCCAAATGTGAGATACAGGAGAGTATTAGAGAATGAAGGACGACTGGAAGTTTAAATAACTGGAGGATGTTCGCCGTTCGAGAGACACAGACCGTATCAACAAGAACCACGTGCCGGAAATTTCAAACCAAATTTAATAATGACTGACATCCAGCAGGTTCAACAAAACCACAAGAGACTCATTGTTTAGTTCTTACGACCCTTCTGAAAAACCTCTGAGCTCGCTCCAGTTCTGAGTCTGAGTACCAGTACAGCAACGTTTCCGAATAGATTTCACCGTTTCTGACCTGATATGTTCGAATCTGAAACAGCTACACCTAGACAATGGGTATTAGAACTGGAGAGTGAATACAGATTTGAAGTTGAAGCTGGTTCTTCGTGTGCAATAACGGTAAGCTCTCTTTAGTCACAATCCGATGCGACTGACAAGTCCATAGCTCGTTAAAGGCAGAGCAGAAGTCTTCGGCGCAGAATTGGTCGAAGGAAAACCATATGTCTTTGGCTCGGAATGCAAAGCAGCCATTTTCACTTGGCTTGGATGTACAATCGAGATGAGTTGATTCCGTGAGATGCGATCCATTTTATTCTTACCCTCGAAATCACGTCTTCGGCCAGCCTTCGACGGAATATGTCTCGGATGAAACCCCCATGACGGCTTATGGTAACCTGCATATGGCTTTTGAGCAAATGCGCGTTCGAGCCCTTAGAAAGCTCCATGGTTCTCCCGTCCCCGAAGGCGAGCCCGAAGGGAGTACGGAACCTCCCCGCGTATTGATTCTGGGGCCAGAAAATTCCGGAAAGACCACGGTCTGTAAAATTCTAGTCAACTACGCCGTCCGTTCCGGGCAAGGATGGGCACCTATGCTAGTTAACGTCGATCCAAGTGAGGTGAGCAAATACCCCACCTTCTCCCGTGATCGATCCCGGCTGTCTTCTGAGCTACGGGCCATTAGGGTGGCTGGGCAGTACCAGGAGCATTGTCTGCAGCGGCTATTAGTGGACCTATCGCCACATGCTCAACAGCAAACCCGCTTGGTTCCGCGGCAACTTCTGCCCCAACGACTCTTGCATCAAACGCGTTGCTTCCGTTCGCGTACTGGTATGGCCACGACGATACGAAAAAAAACTCTCTCCTCATGGACAGATTGATACGAAATCTGGGTATGCACATTGACGATAGACTCGGGAATGACCCGGAGGGTGAGTGTGTAGTTTACAAAGGTATGGAAGAGTACCCACCTTTGGTTTGACTTCCAGGCCGTACCGCGGGGGTGATCGTTGACACACCCTCTTCATTTGCTTCGGGACCGGGAGCAACTACCGAACATCGACAAAAACTCATAAAGGCGTGTATAGATGCCTTCCAAAGTGAGTTTCATTCTCGCGATCGCCTTTCCGTATATTTAACATTCTGGTACGTCTTCACAGTCAACGTCATCCTCGTCGTTGGTCACGAAAAGCTCAACGTCGAAATGCAAAGAGCATACGGATCCCGTCTGACTGTGGTCAAAATACCGAAGTCCGGTGGCGTACGTTCATTTCGTTGTTTAGTTCACCAATTATTGTATGGGCTGACGGGTCACTGAAAACCAACAGGTCGTAGAATTAGATCGCAGCTATCGAGAACGTGTTCACAACTATCAAGTTCACAATTACTTTTACGGTGAAGTGATCGCACCACCTCCTGGCGTCAAGTCCGCGACACAAGGCGGCGAAACATTAACGGATCTAAACCTCGCACCTTCCTCAACCGCCGTCAATTTTTCCGACTTGAAGATCTACAGGATCGGGGCGGGTACGTCGGACGTCTTTAGAATTTATGTTGTCGCACTTCATTCACACGTCGCTCCGAAACAGAAACAATGGCTCCATCTTCAGCTCTTCCAATCGGCGCTGCTCGTGTCGTATCTGAGATGCAACCAGTGGCGGTTGATCCATCCCAGCCAGGCTCCGGTCTTCTCAATGCCATCCTGGCCATCCTTGCTCCCTTCCATACAGATGAAAGGGAACGTTATGACGAAGAAATTCTAGACCTCAACGTGATTGGGTTTGTTGTCGTGTAAGTGTCAAAATATGTGCCTGGACCCTTTACCTCATTCATTGTGATTCATAGAACGAATCTTGACATTGCACACAAGAAGATGACGATCCTTTCCCCTACGCAAGGTTCATTAGTAGGAAGAACGGCTCTCATAGGATCACTTGAATGGCAGGAATGATTCGCATTATAGCCGTAGTATAAAGAAATTCCCAAATGAAACAATTAATCGAAGAAAAAAGAAAAAGAAAGAAAAAATTTTGTCCGGTCTAAATGTCCTGGCTGCACCTACACGAAAAAATTAATTTTTCTCCATGTCAAACCTCAGAGCCTCGACAAATCCCTTCCCCAGATGCCCCTTACAATCCAATCAATCATCAACATTGCCCTCGTCCTCGTACTAACGCTCTCGTTCCAATACACACTTCTCCAGGCATACATGGCAGCGAGACCACCCATAAACGAGTACCTGCCCAAATCGAATACAGCGGCGTTTCCAATGTAAGCCAGCGATCCCAAGTGGAAATATTTGAACGGTCCAGAGACGAGCTCATCCATAGCCTGAGACTGGAACGACAAGTCGTTCGCTTCGAGAGTTGTTTGTCGACGAGCAAGTTTGTGAAGCTTTTTGCCGACATATTTGCCTTGCTGAGCAGCTACTTGAGCGGTCTTGAAGAGAATAACAAGGTCAGCAAAAAACTGGGAAGAACCGAAAAAGAACGAATTACCGCAGGCAAAGCAGTGATTTTGTTACCCAGATCTTCCAGCAGTTCCACCAACTCATTCAAGGTGAGACTATTATCTGAATCGGTATCGTACAACTCAAAAAGTTCCCTAACCTGAGAGAAACATACTTCCGTTAGAAAACGGGTCAAAACCCAAAAGAAAGGATCGTACTTTAGATACATGTTCCTCAGCCATTGGTATCTTCTTCTTAATTCTTTCGACTATCGGACATAGATCAGTCAAAATCAACATACAGGATACAGATCATAAATGACAAAGCTCACCCATAAACTCCCATTCCCCGAAATCAATCCTGCCATCCTTGTTCTTATCCGCCTCGTTCACCAGTTCCATGAGATGATTAACAATTGAAGTCTCAATGGTCGCGCAATCACCTACGGCATACACGGTACCCAGCGGAGCACCTTTGACCCTCAAATGCGCATCTGTCTCTACCGCTTTTCTATGCACTTGGTTGGGAAGAAGGTCTGTCAGGCGCTTCGTGAAAGGGTTCATTGCAATCCCGGTGGACCACAACGTAAAATTGGTAGGAATGGAATGTTGTTCCATCGTCCCGTCAGGGAGACGTATAGTGTAGATAACGTGCTCTGGAGTCACGGCGGCGACACTGGGGAACGGTTGTTCAGGCTATTTTTGGAGACTAGCGGGTGAGATGATCCTACCGAGCATTGGTGATGAGGTTCACACCATCCCTCTTGAACTTGTCCTCTGCATAATTGGAAATAGCTTCGGAGTACTGGACAACGACATGATCAGGTCTTGCATTTGGTCTGTGTTATAGACACTCACGGTGTTCAAAATGTGTCCTCTAGATTGAATGACATGAATAGATACTTCCTCTCTACAGATCTTGGGATACTTTAGGGATGTGTGAGCATACTAAGACGAGAAGAGAAGAAGAAAAGTTAACTGACATAGTTGAAAATATCTTCCTGACAGAAATCAAATATTTCCTGTTCAAACAAAATTCCCTCATATCAGTTAACCACTCAACCCAACTCTCGCCCAACCATACTCACCGCAGCGGTCTCAACACCTGTAGGTCCACCACCGCAGATGACGAAACTCAACAACCGTTTCCTCTCTTCCGGTGTCGTGGTAGGCAAACTGGCCACTTCGAAGTTATCCATGACCCTCCTCCGTATAGCCTGCGCATCGGAAATAGTCTTGAGTTGGAAACAATGTTCGAGTCCGGGAACGCCATGCGTGCTTGACACGGAGCCGACCGCGACGATTAGTTTGTCGTACCTAAATGTGTGTAGGTGAGTATGCGTCAAGGTTTTAGATAAACGGCATTATCCAACGATATAGCCGTCAAAGCGGAATGTCGGAAAATGACGGAATTCGAGAGAGTCAGAGACCGAGTAGACGGAAAATTTTTAGAAACACGCACGGAATATAGATGTTCGCCGTATTACCGTCCGTATCCTTGGTTTGAATTTCCAGAAGTCGCTCTTGCATACACAAATCCACGGCTTTCCCATTGACGAAATGACCCCTTAGACGCGCGATAATCTTGCGTACGGGTTCAATGAGAGACCGTACTTGGACCGTACCGACTGCAGCGGCTATTTGATCGGGTTGATTATTGAATGAACAATGAGCGAAGCGTGTCAGCAAAGGACGGCTAGAGGAATCTGAGGAGGAACGCACAAGGAAGTAGAGGCGTGAAAGTCGTGAAAGTTTCTGAAGTAACCACTGTAACGTGATAATCTCCCGGAGACAGTGTCTGAAGAACACCGATGGCCTATGTATCACAAAGAGAGAATGAGTGTCCTGTCAGAAACGCAGAAACGTTGTACTCACACCCCATCCACCACCAACGATGACCAATTTCGGTTTAGTAGCCAGCTTTCTTGCTTCTTCATCTTCCTCGTCGTCCATCTGAGCACTTACAATCGGAAGATTCTTGGGTCCTCCCTTTTCCGGATGCAGAGCCAGAGGATTTACGGGCACTCTATCGACATGTCTTTCTGTGTATGTGAACGCGTCGTGAACGAAGATACCAGCACCTAGGATGACGACACCAAGGACAGAGGAGAGACAGACATAGCCGGTGTATTTGGCAAACGTGTAGGCGCGTTGGAATCTGGATTTTTTTGGTGTCGCGGTTGATTCAGAAGCAAAAGTACGGAGGCGGAAGGAACTGATGTTGGCTGGTGGTCTCGCTTTGAGTGCAAGGGCATGATTGAGTATGAACGGTGGTTTAGGACGGATTCGAGGGCGAGCAATGGCTAGCATTGCGTCCAGAGATATTGGAGGACAACGTCGTCAACTGTCAACCTGGACTAGTACTATTTCGACGTCATACATTCGAGAATAGCCCTGTATTATGATACGTACCACTACCGACTGTACCTTGCACTTAGTGTATTTTTAGCCTTCGTCCGGTCAAGATCGGCCAAGACAGCAAAAGTCAGTCAGGATTTTTCACTCGTTCTTGTCACCTGTTTGAGAGGGCCTCTAATATTCATATTTGTAAAGTATATGTAAAGATTAAAAGAGGAATTTTTCCATCATGCATTAATTTTTGGTCGCCAAAACATAAGAAGTCTACCAAGCAGTGTATAACAATAAAAAAACACCGTCGCGGCCTACTCCCCAGTCGTTTAGTTGCCACCCATCTCCTTGGCGAGTTGCTCGGCCTTCGCCTTAGCGTCCTCAATGGTGCCAGTCTATAAACACGCGTCAGAAGAGAGATACGACGGCGAAGAAAAAAAAAATACACACCATGTAGAAGGCAGATTCAGGAAGGGAATCGTGTGCGCCAGACAAAATCTCCTTGAAGGAGCGGATGGTGTCCTTGAGAGGAACGAGCTTGCCCTCATAACCGGTGAAAACCTGTGCAACCTGGAAAGGTTGTGACATGAAACGCTGGATCTTACGGGCACGTTCGACCTATGGAACCGTGCACCATCAGTATTTAGCACACCAGATTTCAATATGGGCAACGTACAGTGAGCTTGTCTTCTTCGGACAACTCGTCCATACCAAGAATGGCAATGATATCCTGGAGGGACTTGTAATCCTGGAGGATCTTCTGGACGGCGGTGGCAACGTCATAGTGTTCTTGTCCAACAATACGAGGGTCCAACATACGAGACTTGGAGTCAAGAGGATCGACGGCGGGGTAGATACCAAGCTCAGCAATACCACGAGACAACACAGTGGTGGCGTCCAAGTGGGCGAAGGTAGTGGCGGGAGCAGGGTCAGTCAAATCATCGGCAGGGACGTAGACGGCTTGGACGGAAGTAATGGAACCCTTCTTGGTGGTGGTGATACGCTCTTGCCTGTACATAAATTAAGTAAATAACTAGCCGAGGAAGTAACATCAACTTACATGCCACCCATATCAGTGGACAAAGTGGGTTGGTAACCGACGGCAGAAGGAATACGACCGAGCAAAGCAGACACTTCAGAACCGGCTTGGGTGAAACGGAAAATGTTGTCGATGAAGAGCAACACATCCTGGCCTTCTTCATCACGGAAGTACTCGGCGATGGTAAGACCGGTGAGGGCAACACGAGCACGGGCACCAGGAGGTTCGTTCATTTGACCGAAGACAAGAGCGACCTTGGAGTCACCCTCGAGGTTGATGACACCGGTTTCAATCATTTCATGGTACAAGTCGTTACCCTCGCGGGTACGCTCACCGACACCTACATAGGACTATCAAAACATAACTCCGAGGAGAGAAAACCAAAGATAACGTACCACAGAAGATTGAGAAACCACCATGGGCTTTGGCGACGTTGTTGATAAGTTCCTGAATCAACACAGTCTTACCGACACCAGCACCACCGAAGAGACCAATCTTTCCACCACGGGCGTAGGGAGCGAGGAGATCGACGACCTTGATACCAGTCTCGAGGACCTCAGCAGTTGTTGATTGGTCGACGAAGGGAGGAGGGTCAGCGTGGATGGGGCTGAGCTTGACACCCTTGATAGGACCACGCTCATCAATGGGCTCACCAATGACGTTCATGATACGACCAAGCGTAGCAGTTCCGACGGGGACGAGAATGGGAGCACCCGTGTCAACAACTTTTTGCCCACGAACGAGACCTTCTGTACCATCCATGGCAATGGTACGGACCGTGTTCTCACCAAGATGCGACGCGACCTCGAGAACTAGACGACCACCGTGGAAGTCTTGGACCTCGAGCGCGTTGAGAATGGGAGGGAGGTTCTCGGTGTCGAACTGGACATCGACGACGGCACCAATGACGGTTTTCACGGAACCAACAGTGTTCTTGGCCTCAGTAGCATATGAGCGAGCTGGAAGAAAAATTTTCAGCAATTTGAAAGAGAAAACAAGTGTGAAATGGACGGACCAGAAGCCGGAGACGCGCGGGTGGGACGAGAAGAGGAAAGGGAGGAGGTGCTGGCGCCAGCGCTGGCAGCCAACCGCTGGGGGATAGCAGCGGTGGAAAAGAAGGCGTTGGTTTTTTGGGCAGAGCTAGCAGCTCTCCTAGAGAGACGGGCGACAGCACCGCGAGTGGTGAGCATGATGATGGATGTAGAAGGTCTGTTGGATCGCTTCGACTCAAGTAGGTCGACACGTAGAAATTATTTTCTCACGATCTTTCCCGATTATCTTAGGTAATCTCGCACCCGTCAAATGCACATCCTTTGCCGTCCATAGGGCCGTACTTACTTGGGTCCGCTGCGCTGTAAATCGCCTGTCTTTTCATTTACATTTTGCGAGGTGACATGCACGAAAGGCCTTGAGGAAACAAAGAAAAGAGGTTGGCCGTTTGTCTCAAACGTGCAAAAATACGTCATTTCATGTTAGATATTGATTAACTTCTAATGCAGTCGAACAGTGGGTAAATATGCAGACGAAACCTCATCTACGTTCTGAATCGCATAAATCTGTCCGTTCACTATCACCTTTGGGTTTCCTGCCCTGACAGAAGGTAGCTTATAAGCCAAAACTCGACTAGTAATTCTCTCATTAATTGTATTTTGATGGCCGACCCAATAAGGTCTCCCATCCAGAATTCTTCGAGGTCGAGGGGACCGTTTCCTATTGGCATATGCAGGACTGATAGCCAGGGTAGAAAGATGCGGTAGCTTCTGCGCGAGGTCGAGGCAAATGGTCTGCAAAAGAAAATTGAGACTGGACGCAATGTACACGATGTCATGCAGCGCCCTCACCACTACGTCCTCTTCAGAATTCGCTGCGTGAATGTCGACAGCGTCAACCCAGATGACGAGAGAACGAAGCTGTAGGCAATGTGAAAACATTTCGGCGCTGTCTTTTCCAAAAGACCATTGTGTTCCTTCTTCACCCGGATGGATTGATAATGACTGAAGTGAACCACTATGTTTTGGGAGTGCTTTGGTCAGGAAATAATTTGCTGTAGAAGCCGTGGTGGTGGGTGAAATACTCCTGATCCACAGATGTTCTAGCCCAGAGTACGACGCCAAATACTCTAGGAATGCCTGGTCAATGTTGAAAGTATTCGTTATTCGTTGCAAATGAATCTCTTTTCTTTCAAGTACACGCCAGAGATCAGGAAATGGATCGCTCCAGTATGGAAAGCTGTTGAAACGCTTTCATTTCGACCAAGAGGCAGTGACGGCAGCTCTGTAGACTTACTTGAGTATACGCAAATTCTTGAAGGACCCAAGTGCCTTCAAGATGTACGCCCGACTCTCTTTCTGCTCTTTGCGAATTCTGTTTACCAAGAGGAGTTTCTTCATCCACCCTTTATCGTCAGTGGGATACTTCAGTTCTGATGAACACAAATCCAACTTGTGGACATGCGGAGCAATACGACTTGAATTGCTCGCTAACACTCTGAAGTTGGGAGAATCATACTCTTCGAGATCAATCTTGATTCTAGAGAACAACCTGGGATCTAGGAGGGAACAAAAGTTGCTATTGATGCATCGCAAGGCCTTGAGATCCTGTTTGTCGCTGATCTGCGATATTTGTGGGTAGTTGGCCGAACAAGATTATCTCTGTCCTACCTCATCAAAGATCCTTTCGAGCAGCTCAACAGGAATGTGAAGTGTTCCAATGTCTACCATGTCTTGAATTGCAGAACTAGAAGTCTCAGAGCATTTCACTCTCGTTATAACACTCATCTCACTCACTCAAGAAGGTGACCCCAAGAGGTCTATAGGGATATTCTGGCAGTGGACTTCAACAGGTACTTTGACGTTCAACGCAGAAAGAAATCGAACTCGGAAAAGAACTGCTGAGGTCATTTCTATTCCTGACCAATAAACCTTATATTAGGGTTAGGACTACGTACTGACATAAAAAAAAGGAGCCCACCCAGCCAGAGTGGCCGATGTGGGACAGGAAAATATTGAGACAGTGCATGAGCATAAGCACATACAAACCGCAGATACCCTCTGTATGGACAGGGTCGCCGTGCTATGAAGGGTCTCCACGGCCCACAAACCCAGGACATGAAGGGGCCTGTGCCATCAAGGTAAGTATGAGTTGCAGTGTTGTCGGCCCATGCATTTTATACCTCCAAAGCGTGCACGGACCAAGCATCCATCACGTGAGAAAGAGAGTTCAAGTTGAAGAACCTTGAAGCTTGAAGTATTTAGATGTGTGTGCCAGTGGAATCTGGATGACCATGAAAATTGATAACTATAGCGTATGGCTTCGTACAACCTGAAACATTTTATCGCACTTGCGTGCATCGTAATGTATCCAGTGGTCCTGCGGTCACCGGTCATCTCTTACCACTCCAGATCCTCTTTTCGAGTTGAAAAAAAATTCTTTCGATTGCACTTATGCTATGTAATACACTTGGGAGCTGAGATGATTGACTATAGAACATTGTGACAGAAAAAAAAAGTTGGACACGGCAAGATTGAACAAAAACAATTTAGGAAAAAGGAAGAGAAACCAATTTTATCTAGAACAACTTTATGCTAGAAACGCCTAATGTCAGGCAATAGGGTGAAAGTATAAGTATTGAAGGTAGTGATCAATAGGCATTGTCATAGATAGATGAGGAGAGAAAAGATGCACATTAACATCCGTGTCACAATTTTACCAGGCATATGCATGAAAAATAAGATGTACGAAAAGTAATTTGGACTCGAGACTAAGGACGCCAAGCAGCGACCAAATCTTGAAGTTCTTCAACAACCTCAGACATAGTAGGTCGGTCTTGATGTTCTTGGGCCCACATACGCTCGATGAGGTCGACGATTTCGGGACACCATTGCTTTCGCAATCCAGTCAGTGATGGGCTAGGAACGTCCTTGTTAGCTTTAAGTGATATCAGGAATAAGAGAATTAGCTTTACCGTTGCCGTTTTGCTCCGACCAAGTCGTAGATGGCATGCTCGTTCATTCCTTCCCAGGGGAACTTCTTGTTGGGCAAATGCCACTGGAGCATTTCCCAGTACACGCAAGCACATGAAAACACATCGACCTTGTGATTGTACTTAGGATGGGCGTGCCAGAGTTCGGGAGCTTGCCAGTTGACTGTTCCGACGAGACTGCGAACCATGGAGCGAGTTGATTGCTTGACTTTGGCCAACCCGAAATCGGCGATTTTAGCGACACCTTTAGAAGTAATTAAGATATTTGAGGATTTGCAGTCGCGATGAATGACGGATGGTTTGCGAGTGTGCAAGTAATCTAAGCCGCGAGCGATATCTAACATGATTGTCAACTTCATGGGGGTCAGCATTGGTGAAGACCAGGAACAGAGACGTAAAGAAAAAGAACGCACGACTTTGTACATGGAAGGAGGATTGACATTCCGTATATAATCGAAGAGATCCCCGTTCGTACAGAGTTCGCTCACGATCATCACAGGCGTTTCTTTGGTGTTCTCGGGAATGCTCACCCCAAGCTAGGAACCGCGAGTTAGAATGAGGATGAAATAGAAATGCCACTTTGGAAACTTACGAAGCGGACAATGTTTGGATGGTCAAAACCGCCAAGAAGCTTCAATTCCTTAATATCCACTAAAGCACCTTCAGTGACCTCCCCCCGAACGAAAGTTAAAGACTTACTAGCACTCAACTGCCCCCTAAACTCAGAGATAGCAATTTTCCTGCCCTTGAGTTTACCGATGAAAACATCTTTGAATCCACCACTACCAATTTTCTCTAGTTTTTGCAGCTTTTCGGGAGGTATCTCACGATCCTCCAGGCCAAGGGTCCCGAGGTCAAGCTCTAATTCGGGCTCAGCAATCTTTTCGTTCTGACCGGATACTGGTGGCGTCCTGGGCTCATCCATATGCACCCTCTCGGAGCGCAATAGTACCGGAGGTGTAGCAGTTTTGGTGCTGTTGTTCGAGCGGCGGCGAGTGCGGCGTTTGACGGTCGACGGAGGACGGATCGTTCCAGTGGAGGAGGGAGAAGAAAAGTCATACCGACGATCTCGCCACTGTAGCAAAGCCTCTGCCAATTGTGGTTTGGTACCAACAGGTTCGAGGTCCCGGCTCTCACAGAGACGGACAAGGTCATCCCGTCGGAGACGAACCAAGGTTTTGGCAGTGGCGACAGTGAGGTCAACTAAAATTGCTTGAGCGGGTGCATTGCGAGAAATAGAATTTCACCTTACCATCATTTTCATCTTCCATTATCTCTTCATCTTGATCACCCTCAGTATCTTCGTCTTCTTCAACTTCAATCTCTTCATCTTCCTCGCCCTCTTCCTCACCGTCTTCTTCGCCATCTTCTTCGCCGTCTGCCTCTTCTTCCTCGGGAATGTCTTCTTCCATATCAACATCTTCCTCACCGACAATTTTTCCATTTCGGAGTTTACGTGGTTCTACTGCTATAGTCTCCTCGTCTTCCGCTTCCTCCGTTTCCTCCGCTTCTTCCAGCTCCACGTCAACTTCCTCCTCCTCCTCCTCTTCCTCTTCCTCATCTTCTTCTTGTTCGTCGTCGCCATCACTGGGATCGCGCTGATTAGTACCCTTTCGTGGGCGCAGCCGTTTCCTTAGAGGTGTGCGACGTGTACGTTCAACCGGTGGGGGAGAAGCAGACGTTGTAGAGACAAGCTCATCGACCTCGTCCTCGTCAGCTTCATCATCCTCCTTGACCCGAACTTCCTGCTCTTCCTCGTCACTCGAGGTGAGTTCACTTAGGTCACTGTCGTCCTTGAGAGTAGTTATCTTTCCCTTGGCCTTCCGCAAGGGCGTCACCCTACGGGCTTCAAGCGCCTCTGAGGAGGTGATAGACCGACCGTCAGAACTTGATCTATCCTTGTCCTTGCTCCTCAGCCGCCGTGGGCTAGGTTGGCCAAGTCGTGCTTCCAGCTCTTCCAACTCAGTCAAATCACTTTCGCTGTGATCTCGTGAGGTACTAGGTTGGCGAGACCTTCCCCTTGACGGAGTCTTGGAGATGCTACCTTCTTGCACGGAATCATCGAACTCGACTTGCTTGGCCTTTCCTTTCCGATTATTGACGGCATGGGCACCAAATGTAAAACTGCCCAGGGTGGTACCAGAAGAGTCGTGTGGAGTAAAGAAGCGAGTGTTTATTGTAGGAGCTGAGACCTTTCGAGAACGTAGATGATGGGCAGGAGGTGATGATATAGAATGTTGCGGCTCGATACGAGCCGACGAAGACCCCGACGGTGTAGGAGAAGATCGAGAGGTATTACTACGTCTTAAAAGTGGGAGTCCATCAAACGGTGTCATGTATTTTGTGTTTAAAAAACTCACTTTGAACCGGTGCTACCATTACTTTCTCGGGACTTAGTTTTCTTTTTCGACCGAGAATTGGAATGAGAACTATCAAAGTAACCCATTGACAGACTTCTGCTTTTAAGTGGCCGGCTATTCGCTGAGTGTCCGATGTCATTGGTCGTCGATCTACGCTTCAGGAAACGGGGAGTAGACTCCTCATCATCCGATGCCATGACGTCGTCGGAAGAGTAATCGCTGCCAGCTCCCCGACCCAGTGGAGAGGAGGGTGGAAGGGAAGCAATGTCTTCACGGGCGCTGATGATAGCATCGATGATTTCAGGCTTTGTTAAGGACTCGACGTCGTCTGCTAGACCAGCAAGATTGTAAAGCCGTATAAGCTCGTCCTTCCGAATACGATTGAGGACACGTGATGGAGCAGAAGAAATGAGATAGTCTTCGGCTGTGGGATGAAGGAATATCAGAGTATGAACATGGGCATTCGCGTAAATACACGTACAGGAATCGCCTTCGTCGTCTTCACTGTCGTTATCAGTACCCTCAACAGCCTCCTCCTGATCACTCTCGGCTTCTTCCGAACTAGACCCTCGCGTCGGCCAATGTTGGTCGGCGTCACTGTCAAGGTCCATAGAGCTAGCTTCATCTTCGTCACTTGTTGAATCGGAATGTCTACTGGGTCTGAGCCGTTTTACTCTCTTTGCCGTGCGCGCAGTCCGGGTACCACCAGTCTGGATATTTTCATTGCTCCCACTCGCGACGCGTTTTCGTTTGGAGCCGACGGGCACGCTCATGTCGTGATCGTGTATGTCGGTAGGGTACTTTTCGGAAAGGATGCGGGACGGGAGCCTACGAAGGTTGGGGTGGAGAGGAACCAGGACGGGTCGTATATCACCTTCCCGCGAGAAACCAGACGCGTGAAGTGCGCGTTCGGTGAGGGCTGACTCGACACGGAGGGCGACTGGGCGTTTCCTTGATGAGGGTGAACGGCGTAAGGGATATCTTCGACGAGGCAAAGAGACGGTAGTAGTGGTTGAGGTTAACATAACAGGATGGGAGAAAGTGGGGCAGAATGAGGACCGGGGCCAGCAAAGGCGCGGTCAAGGGTGTCGAATGGGAGAATCCAGAGCCAGGGATGAAGGGAGTGCGCAGAGTCGAGCAACTCTGTCTAATCTCTCCGTTCTATGCAGTCAACTTGAAATCCTTGGCCACAAATCGTCCCAAACAAACTCATCACCACGTGATGATAACGTAAGCTTTCGGAGTCCCATTGTGTGTCATTTCAGTTGACACACTGCCTCTTGTGGAGACGACCAGCACTGCAAGATACTGCACTGCCCTCTGGACTGTTCTTCAACTATTAATGTTTTCTGTCATTTGGAACAATCCCGGCACAAAGTACCGTATCACCTTGGACCTTCAAGCTTCAAATTTGAATCGAAATAAGAGAAGAGTTCGAAGGAATGACGCCCTGGCCCCTGGGACCACCGCATTTCATGAAAATCCATTGGAACTGTTCTTGATTCATGCGCCCACAATCTCAAACGTTCGCAAATTTTGTCTCCAGAATCTGTTCGTGCTGAGGTCTACGTTATATCATGCTTTGACTGCTTTTCCCCGTGACCCGAATGCAATCTATCCCTCAGGCCTTCGAGAAGGACATAATTCCCACTCCTTACACACTAGAACTCGATCAGAACTGGCCCTATCAAAAGTGTGCACGCACTACGACTTTGGCCTGAGACCCATTTAATAGCCGACACAAAGGAAGTGCCCAACTAGGAAATTGTAGATCCACATAATTTTCCCCCTATATGAGTCGAGCTATGTGCTGCTTACCTTTTTTTTGACCTCCCCGCTTCGCTATGCTCCTCAGGCTCACTTCCTCAGACATGCTCAACACGAGCTTGGTCGATGTTATCACAGGGAAAACGATGTACACCATAGTCACCTCTATAGTGGATATTCAAGACACCCCTGAATCTCTGCCTGGAGCTGCTTCACCTTTCGGAATCATTTCCCCTTCCCTCGTTTTGACTGACCGCTTAGAAACTACCTCCGTTCACTTGCCTTCATCGAGACCCTCCTCTCCTTCTACACGCGTCTCTCCAACCCCCGAAAAACTACAACTCAACGACGCTCCCCCTACTTTATCCTCAATACAAGTACGTAAAACGGAGATCCAGGCCTCAGATAGTGGCACTCTTTTAGCGGATATCAGATGGAACGGTCGTCGTCCTGATATCATGCTCATGAATCAACACGTCGGTCCGCTTACTGCTCTTTTTGATATAACGACTGTCCAGCTCTTGTTCGTTTCTTAAATTCTTACTCTTCTTGGACCCTTCTTTACTGTTGTTCTAGGCCAAATACACTCGCAATACCTTCAAGGTTCGACACGGAATTTGTTTGGAACGCAACTGCACATTCTTTGACTGTATGCTGTTACTCTCTTCTTCGGCCCTTTGGTTATCACTGACCCATGTCCCGTAGTTGATAGACCTCGACTCTGATCAGACCAAAGGCACCTTCCATCAAAATGTCTTCCGCGTCTCTTCGTCCTCGAACTCGGCCGCTGGCAAGTTCATACACACACGAATACCTGGTGTAGGACACAACTATATAGAGTTCGAGTCTCATCCTCTTGTAGAAGACGTGGAAATCATTGGTAAGTGTTCAGAGTCCTTGACATATCCTACCATGCCGTGTACGTACTCTAACTCGCTTTTAAATAGTATCATTCTTCATGATGGAAATTCTCCGTCGAGGCCGATTTGCCCTGACCCCCTACATGTTTGAACGGCCAAAACTCTGGCAAATCATCGAAGCAAAAGACTTGATAATGAGAAGGCTAAGTTCAAGAAGGAACACAGTATGATCTGGTACCTTGTCACACAATTTATTATGACTACATATATTCGCATCACTATAATTTTTCTTTCGCAAACCCTTGTACAAACATATTTGTATATTACACTGGACGTGTACTCTAATAGAATAAACGTCTCTGAAATTCTAGGTGGATCTAAGCTTTCTACTTATATACCTCAGCTGAATGCCGAGACAGCCTCGGCAATAGAACGGCATACCGGTAATTACCGGTCGGAGTCCGAACTATACTAGTTATGCCTTCGATCAACAGAAACTTTTCCTTTGCATCAACGATAGTGGAAGAAGACATCCTAAACTTTTTGTAACTCATTTATAACACCAAAAGTACGTGTAATGGGGCTCTGGAGACGGCCAACGCTCATGGAATTGATCCAGGATGTCTGACGCTGGAGATGACATTCCTGTCGAGACCCAAGAGGTCGAAGTCGCTGCCGTCGAGGCCCCCAAGGGAAAGATGTCGGTTGAGGATGCTCTTCAGGTGCATTTTTATTTTTTCCTCGTCATTTCTGGTTTGCGTCTCATCGTTTGATATAGCAAGTCCTGAAAAACGCCCTCGTTCACGATGGCCTTGCTCGTGGTCTCCGGGAGTGCGCTAAAGCTCTTGACAAGCGTCAGGCTCACCTCTGTGTCTTGGTCGAATCTTGCACTGAGGCCGAGTATCTCAAGCTTATCGAGGCTCTTTGCGCCGAACACAAAATTCCCCTCATCAAGGTCCAAGAGGCCAAAGTGCTCGGTACCTGGGCTGGACTTTGCAAGATTGACCGTGAGGGTAACCCCCGCAAGGTCGTTGGCTGCAGCTGTGTTGTCGTTAAGGATTACGGTGTTGAGAGTGAGGGTCTGAACGTCATCTTGGACTACTTCAAGAACCGGTAAAATAACTTAAGGTGTGTATTTTTCGTTCTTCGACTTTTGTAGTGTACCTATCTGTTTAAATTTTCTTTTTCTTTTGCGTTTGTTGATGACAAAACAGACTCCCTCTACTGAGCCCTCTGGGTCTGTGGGGAAACGTCTTAACCGGAATCATTATATTTTGTCTGAATCTCTATTTACTTGTTTTCTTCTTCCCCTTTCACTTTCGAGATTAATTTACTGATCAGTTCTTCTCAGTGTTGTATTCATGCACCGCCTGCATCACATGCGTAGCTAGCTTGTCGTGTCCTGTACTCTAGGTATATGAACGAGACGATCCCAAAAACATTAATTACTATGGTTTGACTGAGAGAAGCTACACCAGCAGATACCAAAACGCTTCGTTTATTCACTTTATTGCGAACCCTAATTATATAAGTACTCTGGAGATCTTGGCTTATATACTGCTACGTACTCGTCCATCACAGATCCATACTATGAAGCTGGCGTAAAGTCCCTGCACCCAACTGTGCCATGATCAACAGACCTACTTAGCTCCGCTGGGCCCGCCATTCTTCTTCCAACATACCCATAGATATCACGTCTGTCCATCGGCCGTTCACCCAATTACCTTCCCGCTTCCGTCCTTCTTCGACAAAGCCTCTGTAAACCTCAATCAATCGAATATTACAAGAACACCAAAACGACCCCGACGTACACTCTTTTATACAAATCTATCGCCCTTTCATTCAGCTCGAAGACTTCCAAGGAGACTCGATGCATAGCTAAGCACTGGAAAGCGTAGTCTGTCATCCATTTGGTCACTTCCGTTCCGATCCCTTTCTCCCAATGCTCTGGCCTGAGTACGATTCCAAAAAATCCATCACGGTTCTTTGGATTTTCACTACGGAGACTAGTGAGCCCAACCCACTCGCTAGTATCTTTGGTTTCGAGAACAGCAAAGAACACCATTTTATTGACCCTTGCTTTGAAGTCTTCTATAAACTTGGGTTTCAAAGGAGCAATGTACCCATCTATGATGGTCGGCTGGACGCGTATATCGTTCAAGAGATCGAAACTTTTTTGCGCATCTGAATCTCGAAACGGGCGTAAGACTAGACGGTCTGTGGTGAACGCTCCCTCGAACTGGGCCATGGGTTTGTGATAAGCAAGTTCATACGGCGGTCTTTTATTATTATATATGTGTGTTCTGACAGGTTTGTGATGCATTGACTACGTGCGGCTTTAGTCGACACTCCCTCATAATCCTATGATTGAAGTTTCCGGGCCCGCCATTCGTCCTCCAATATACCCATGCTTATAACGTCAGTCCAGCGACCGTCTATCCAATTGCTCTTTCGCCTCCGGCCTTCTTCAACGAAACCACTAAAGGCAGGTTCGGATCAGTTCAAGTACTTCGAATAATTTCCCTTACTGACACTCTCTTATACAAGTCTATCGCTGTCTCGTTCGTCTCATAGACCTCCAACGAAACCCGATGCATGGCTAACCAATGAAAGGCATGATCTACCATCCACTTAGTCACTTCCGTCCCATACCCTTTATTCCAATGCTCTGGTACAAGCATGATTCCGAAATATACATCTCGATTTTTTGGGTTCATGGTTCCTAAATCTGTCACTCCGATCCATTCTCCTGTATCTTTAGTCTCGATGGCTGCGAGGAAGAGCGGTTCATTGATCATGGGTTTGAGTTTTTCCAACCATTTTGGTCCCAGAGGAACGATGTATTTAGCCCAAGCGGTAGGTTGGACGCGGACGTCGTTCAACAAATCCAAATAGCGCTGTGTATCGGATTCTTCGAAAGGACGGAGGACAAGACGGTCAGTGGTAAACCTTCCTTCAGGACTGGGCATGGTGGTTCAATGTCAGACAGACACGGTTCACTATGAGTAAAAGCGCTAGGATGACAGATTCGTGATGTACTTCCGGATTTAAAGAGGAGAGCGTTGCCAGAGCACATGAGCAAGTTTAAAACAAATCTCAAGAAGTCTCTGAATTCGACGTCGACCGGATTTCAATGTGCCGAATTACTGCGTGCGTAGTACGGCTGCGATCAAAGTCAGAAATAGCCGTACGCATCAGCCCCTTTTATTTAAATATGTCATGAATCTAGCAATTGCAAAAGATCAGCTGCACCAGTAAAGTTTTCCGTGGTACGGATTTCTGGACTTCTGGAATGGTTTCTCATGCCCACAGTCGTAATATCATCTAAGTAAATCTAAGAAATACAACAGGAGAGCAATTAGCATATATGTAATCGACACTAACGTACTGTAGCGTCTTCAAAATACAGCGAAGATATTTGATTCCGTCCTCGACTCTAAGCATAGAGGTCCAGGGACTTCATTTAAGTATCCCCAACCTTCTGAGTTCGCCACTCGTCCTCAAGGATACCCATCGATATGATATCCGTCCAGCGACCATCAACCCAATTGGATTTTCGCTTCCGACCTTCTTCAACGAAACCTCTATCATGACGGTCAGACCTACCAAACATCGAATCAAGGTTACTACTCACACTCTTTTATACAGGTCTATCGCCCTCTCATTCAACTCGTAGACTCCTAACGAAACTCGATGCATAGCCAACCACTGAAAAGCATAGTCCACCATCCACCTGGTCACCTCTGTTCCGTAGCCCTTATTCCAGTGATCCGGCGAGAGCACGATTCCAAACATCACGTCCCGATTCTTAGGAGTTGTAGGAAGAAGAACAGTGAGGCCAACCCATTCTCCAGTTTTAGTTTCGATTATAGCGACGAACAGTGCTTCGTTCACGATATTCCTGATTTTCTCTAGGCCCTTTTTCCCCATAGGAACAATATATTCGTTTGTGATGAAAGGTTGGACTCGAACATCGTTTGATAGTTCAAGGTAGCGTTCTGTGTCGGATTCTTGAAAAGCCCGTAGAACAAGGCGTTCGGTGGTGAATCTCCCCTCAAGCTTGGAGTTGGACATAGTGGTTATGGTATCCCTGTCAATTCCAAACAGTAAGGATTTATACAAGGAGAAAGTTCTGTTTATATCGATTACGGCTCCGAAAAGTGAAGTGACTGCGTAATTGACTACGGGAGCGAAAACATAGGATCCATATCATTCATCAACGAGTACAGAAATGATCTTGTGACGGCAAGGCACTGATCGTTAGCCTTACGCAGTTTTCTTTGCTTCCCTTCGGAATAGGAATCCGACAGTTGCAGCTCCAGCAATAGTGTCAACCAAGATAGCCCAAATCACGACGGCAAAACATTCAGACAAGTCAGTCCTGCTATCACCGACAAGAAGAGGTCGTGCAAGCTGCGCAACAATTAGAGCGATCTCTCCTCTTGCAACCATAGCGGACCCTAAAAGTAAGCCAGATTTGAGATTGGAGTTTACAAAGGAAGGAACCTGCGATGGATTAGGGAGCTGGTCCTGCCTTGGCTGAGGCTGATTTGGAAGTCGTTTCTTGCGTCCACAACAGCAGAGACACGTCTTCAACATACTGTTCTCCTGCCAGACAACGAGCCAGACACCCGTGAGACTTTTGGCAACGATCATAAGTAGGGAGTATACCCATCCACGCCAAACCACGGACGATGACCTGTTCACTGATCCTAGAGACCGAATAGGGAGGGAAAACCCGATGGAGGCGAAGAAGATTGGGGATAAAATGTAGTTGAGGATAGGTTGGATATAAATGGTAAAAGCGAGATGAGGGGAATAGTAGCCCGTACTGTTTATTAACGTCAAGGACATACGAGATTGGTGACCGGAGATATCGACGTTGGCGTCATGTTCGATTTCGGGGACGTGAGTGAATGCTTGGGCGGTATAGACTCCAGCAAGATACGCCCCGAACAGCTCTGAAGTCCCTGCATATTCTGAGCTAGCAACGAAACCTGACAGTACGGCAACCATTAGGAGGAGTTGCACTTTGCCCCTGTAGAGACGGCGCTGCCAGTTCTCTGGCGTCTTGACGAGTAAGATTCGAGAGAGCCAAATAACCAAACTGGTGCCAAGAACGAAAGCTATCGACACAAAGATCGGCCTGATGACAGACTGCCAACTCACATCTCCGAATGATGTAGAGGATGAAAGGTCTCCGATTATCGCTGCAACTACAAGCCCAATGACATCGTCGAAGAGTGCACTACTCAAAAGTACTACACCCATTCTTGTTTGCCTCCATTCGGGTTTAAGGAGCGCCAGTGTTGTTCCGAGAGATGTCGAGGATAGTGCTGCACCTGCTGAGAATGATTGCAAAACGGAGTAGCCATATCCAAAATGCAAGAGAAGAATCGAAAACCCGATAGGAAGAACGATGCCCGTAGTACCGACAGTAAAGGAAAGGGCCATGTGGGCGTAGAGAAGCTTAAGATTTGTGGATAAACCTGCTTCGAAGACTAAAAAAATTAGCCCGATATAGCCTAAGACTAGGAATGTCTCTTGAACATATTCTGGGAGAATATGGGCAGCCTCTGGTCCATAAATAATCCCCATTGCAAGGGAGCCGATAAGACCTGCTTCTAGCAACGAAGTGAAGATTGCTTCTGCAACATTCAAGAGATAGAGAAACGAGGATAGTGTCAAGAGTAGGGGTATTTCAGGTATTTCGTAGGCTGGCATCCTGGATCCATAGAAGACTTCAGTACGGTGTTGATTGCTGTGGTTTGGTAGAAAGGACGAACTGCCGCCGGCAAATATCTGCTTTCACTCTTACTCTCGAGACGATGCGTATACGCTTGCTCTGGTCTATCTTTCTCCTCCTTCCCCTCCCTATTCTCTCCAGCAGTGTGCACATCAAAAGGGCACATCATTCTCATAATTACTACGTTCTCGAGCACGATCCTCTAGTCGCTGGTATACCTCTCGATGCTGTTACTGAAGTGCTCGGGGTCGAGCTCGTTGAACCAGTAAAGAACTTGCGGAACTTTTGGCTTGTAAGGGCAGAGAAACAGTCTGTTTCTACACGGACAGAGGGCTCGACAGATCCTGTTCTTGCAAGATACAACAGACTCCGCAGCAATGCTCATCCATCCACTACAGGTTTTACTGAGCGATCGCAGGACCATGCACTGGCCAATTCCATAAAATACCTCTCACGGCAGACACTTCGCCAACGTGCTAAAAGGGCTCCGCCACCCATTGCGAGCACGGTTTTCGAAAGTGCTAGTCAGGTTGCTGAAAGACTTGCCATTTCCGACCCACTTTTCGGTGAGCAATGGCATCTTGTCAACGAGGAATATCCAGAAAACACAATGAACGTGACTGGCGTCTGGGAGATGGGCATCACTGGGAAAGGTGTTATATCCTCCCTTATTGACGACGGTTTAGACTATACGAGCGACGACTTAGCAGAAAATTTCGTGCGTACAATGAGTGACACGTATATTTTACCCAAAATAAATAACTTTTCTTTCAAGGACGCTGCTGCCTCGCACGATTATAATGACCATACTGACCTACCTACTCCCAAACTGTCAGACGACACGCATGGGACTCGGTGTGCTGGACAAATAGCTGCTGTGCGAAATAACCTGTGCGGGGTCGGGATTGCATACGACTCAAAAGTAGCCGGAGTCCGTATTCTCAGCGGTCCAATTAGTGATGTCGATGAAGCCGAAGCTCTCAATTATGCATACCAGGACGTGTCAATATACAGCTGCAGTTGGGGGCCTCCTGACGATGGTCGAACCATGGAAGGCCCTGACTATCTCATCCGCAAAGCAATGTTGGAAGGTATCAACAATGGCCGTGACGGTAAAGGTTCTGTCTTTGTCTTCGCCAGCGGCAATGGTGCTGCTTCAGGTGACCAGTGTAACTTCGACGGTTATACGAACAGTATCTACTCAGTCACAGTATCGGCCATTGACTATAAACACGTCCATCCTTACTACTCTGAACCATGCGCAGCAAACATGGTCGTAGCCTACAGTTCTGGAAGCGGCAAATCAATCGTGGGTAAAGACAAACCATTTCTTGTATGATTATTGACTTTTGCCCAGGTGACTACGGATCGTGGCGATAACAAGTGTACTTCACGGCACGGTGGGACCTCGGCAGCTGCTCCTAACGCAGTGGGAGTCTTTGCCCTTGCTCTTCAAGTCAGGTACGTTGTTGATCGAGACTGACTTTGCGTGTTGGCTGACATCCAGATAGGCCCGACCTCACCTGGCGTGATATCCAGCATCTGTGTGTCAGGACTGCTCGTATGATTAACGAAGACGAGGACGAATGGGAGAACACGGCCGCTGGACGGAAGTATAACTACAAATATGGCTACGGTGTTTTGGACGGATATAGATTCGTTACGGCTGCTCAAGAATGGGAGCTCGTTAAGCCTCAGGCTTGGTTCAAGACCCCGACTGTAATATTGGAAAATGGAAAGATGACGGAGGACTGGGTGTACAGTGGTGGTCAATTCATCACAGAGGAAGGAATCACCAGCACCATCACTGTCACTCAGGAGATGTTGCAGAACCACAATTTCGAGAAGTTGGAGCACATCAATGTGAAGGTTTGGATTAATCATGCTAGAAGAGGAGACGTAGAAGTAGAAGTTGTTAGCCCAAATGGGATTAAAAGTGTTTTGGCTGGTCAGAGGAGGAACGACAAGGCCGATACCGGATTTCCTGGATGGACATTCATGTCTGTCAAGCATTGGTGCGTCTATAGCCATTAATCACGGAAGATTGCTCAATCTTTTTTACAGGGATGAAGACCCTGTAGGTGATTGGACAATCCGCGTTACTGACGCCGTAAATTCGGATACCAATGGCACTTTCCTTGGATGGAACATTATGTTCTGGGGCTCTGCAGTCGATCCCGCTCAAGTGAAGAAGTTCGAACTCGTTTCGGAAAAGGACGTTTTCCCACCTCCCGAAGAGGCTCCAGAACCTCCCAAGCCTTCACCAACCACTACCAGGACATACCAAAGACCAACCGTGCATCCCGAGACCTCAGCCGAGACTTCCCCTACTTCTTCCCCTGATTCGGAAGTGTCTACCTCCTCATTTCCAGGACTGGCAAAATTAGTATCGAACCAGAAGGCATTCTTTGGTGCCATTGGTGCCGTTGCGGTATTCGGAATTGGCATGGCAGTGTTCTTTTGGAGGCGACGCGTGCGTGCTCGGCAACAGAACTACACGTCTCTAGTTGGAGAAGATGTTGGGATGACCATGGCTGGTGATAGGACAGGAACTCGAGAGCTCTATGACGCGTTTGGGGAAGATTCGGACGAAGATGCCGGCGATGAACAGACCTTATTACCAAAAAGCGGTCTACCGGATAACGGAGCACATTATCGTGACGAGCCTGATGAACAGGACGGCAGAGGGTCTCGGAATCGAGAGCGGGACGATGTTGATAGCAATCTCAGTGGCAGCTGGGAACATGCATCACCGTAGTAGGAACATTTTGTATATGTACCAACCTATTCTCCGGAGATATTTATGTGCAGTCAACATATACCAAAGGGTTATCCAAATTGATAATAGGTTCACAATACAAGTACATTAATAGATGAACAACAGCCAGCACGATAGCAAAAGGAGAAGAAAAATAAACATCGGTATAAAGAACCGTCCAGGTGGTCATCTAAGAGTCGAGGAAACGAAGTCTGGTACCATTTCTGGTCCTTTGTAGGATATCAATATCCTCATACTAGCGTGTGGTCAGTGCCAATTAAAGACGGTTATAAGCAGGGCACTTACAGAGGCAATCGTCTCCATTAACTGTGCTTCGGTATATCCAGCATTTCTGACACGCGCACGAACATCGACCATCGAGAGTTCTTCTTCCTCATCATCATCATCATCCTCGTCAACGTCCATGTCTCTTTCACGTCCAGGTCCTTTGCCAAATCTTTTCCTTCGCTTGGGTCGCCCGCCACTGGACCCGCTCATATCCTTGAGGATACGGAAGATCCTACTCTGTACAGATTGGTCGTTTTCACGCTCCTCGTCATTATCTTCCTGGAGACTCTCCTTACTGCATTCCATTAACCGAAGCGCTTCGTCAATATCTGGTCTCTCCACCTGAGGCGAGAATCGTAGACGAGCGATAGCCTGAGCCAAACGTAATATCCCGAGAAGTGTACGTGCGGAAGTGTATGAGTGAGAGCTGTTTTCTTCCTCATCAACCTTGGATTTCCTTCGAAGCTTGACATACGCGTCGACGACATAATTGGATACATCAGCGGAAACGGTCGGTCGGATAGCACGAGCCATAGCGATGTAGTGCCTAATCAATCCTTCTCAGTCCGTCTCTTTCAGCGACGTAGACAAAAAGACATACCTCATCATATGGGGAGGAATAACCTCGAAATCCAGCTCAGGATGAGTATTATACATGTGTACATGGGTGACGTGTTGCGCAAGCCTCTCATCGTCATCTCTGTTTGGTTTGTCAAGAATCAAAAAGAGTAGGTCGAATCTAGACAAAAGAGCGGCGGGCAAATTAATATTTTCCACGGGAGATAACTTGAGATTGTATCGCCCGTAAAGAGGATTGGCAGCTGCGAGAATGGAGGTTCGTGCATTCAGTGTGGTGGAGATGCCAGCTTTCGAAATAGAGATGGTCTGCTGTTCCATGACTTCGTGGATGGCAGTTCTATCTGCTTCTTCCATTTTGTCAAATTCATCAATACAGCAGATACCATTGTCAGCCAAGACAAGGGCTCCGCCCTCTATGTTATAGTTAGCACAATGAAGACAGTGCCAATGAACGATGATGATCACTCACCTAGAACCATCTCATCTGTGACTGGGTCCCTCATAACTGCGGCTGTAAGACCAACCCCAGACGAGCCTTTACCTGTAGTGTAGACTCCTCGGGGAGCGATCTTTGAGATGTATTTCAACAGTTGTGATTTGGCCACACCAGGGTCTCCCATCAAGCAAATGTTGATGTCTCCTCTGATCTTCAGACCATCTGCAGTGACCTTCGTAACACCACCGATCAACAACAATAGGAGTGCTTTTTTGACATCTTCGTGACCATAGATTTCTGGGGCGATACTTTGAGCAAGTTTTTTGTAAATATCCGCATCTTGTCGCATGTCCTCGACAAGGCGTTGAACTTCGAGGGTCACTTCTAAGTCGGTATATTGCTTTTTGACTTGATAAATGTGATGTGCTTCGAGATAGGTGTCGGTGAGCAAACCAGCGCGAATCGCCTGGAAGCCAGTATAAGGAACAGGTAGGAAAATGCCACCAATGTGAACAACATCGCCAGGGTTCATAAGACGTGTCAAATTCCCGTTGACATGTACCGTCATAGAACGTGGAATGTGCCCGACAGGTACTTGGTCCGCCTGGAAAAAATGAGCAAACGGATGAGCAAGACGAGATCAACGCAACACACCATCTCCTGAATTTTTATTTCCTGGAAAGGACTGAAACGGCATGCTCTAGTTTGCATGTGTAATGTACCTGTAATCCCATTCTTTTTGCAATCGTTAACGTTTTGACAGTCGTTGATTGGCATAAAAGTTTTGTTGGAGATTTCTTGGAACGTTTCTGAGCCGCACACGTCGCATGTATATGCATTGACTTGGAGGAGAGGTTTTACCTCCGACACACGGGTCACAATGCCCCGGACTGTAATAAGCCGACCAAGGTGACTACCACGGACTTCGCGAACAGCCATAGCGACATCACTCTTCAGAGGTTGAAAATACAAATTACTTCATCTTCTTCAGAACGGTTGAAACCAGGCAGATCAAAGGCTACGTACTATCGCCGCAATAGATGCTCTGGAAAAGTGGGATTTTGTGAACCATCCAGCTCGTCATTACGTATACGACGTTGGTGAAGTATAACATCAATGACTTCATCAAATTCACTGATGTCTTTGGTGGGAAGTGGCATAATACTGTCCACAACTTCGCTGAAAAGGTTCACATATCGGCGAGTGTTATGTCGAATGTGTGAAACTAGCTCGGACACTGTGCTTTCATGCTATGATACGTGTAAGCGAGAGACTAAACGCGAGAAAAGACGCGCACAGAGTGAATATCCTCCAAGTCAATGATCAACATCTGCTGTTCACGGTTGGCTATTCGTCGCTGCGGCGATGGAGATCAGAAAGCGCGTCAAACGCGTAGAAATTGCTCTCACCAGCTGACGCATGTATTTTAGAGACGACAACTCGGTTTGTGCAGTGTTATCTGCGTCGTCGATCCCTATATCCTCGAGAGCGGCCGCGAGATCCTTCTCACTGGATTTGAAGGTCTCCAAAAAAGTTTTAATTTTTGCTGTAAGATATTCAGAGGAAAGACACGTATCAGGGAAATGTATACGAACCCTTTTCAGCATCATAGTCGATCTGAATGTTGGAGACAGGAAGCGACATGGTGGTTGGTGGTTAAGCCGGCGTGACGAGCGGTGTTTGAATATTTCGTTTCAGGAACTCTTTGTTTCGTTTACTTTGTGAATTCGAAGCCTGTTCTGTAATTTATATTCTCCCTCTTCCCTCCTGAACCCTCATCTGTTTATACCTTTACATGA